>PVLC010001342.1:0-23183 GCA_004027655.1 Graphiurus murinus
GCAGGGGGCAGAGGGACGCCCTAAAGCACATGATGTAATTACACAATCATATCAAGGTCACTCACCGAAGTGAACCTGAGGGGGAGGGAAGGGGAGGGGATTGGGGTGGGAATTGGGGAAGGGGTCAAATGAGAATTGTGTGCAAATATGTTGTTAACAACTCGTACTTAACAAAGATGTATGCTATATTGCACGAATTCCTACAATAAAAAATTTAAAAAAATAAAAATAATAAAAAAAATAAAGTAAAATAAAAATAGCAAGTAGAAAGCAAAACCAAATTCTTATGGATATCATTTACATTAAAAAGTAGATGGCTAGGTATTCCTGAACTTTGTAATGCAACCAAGTGGGGGAACAGCCTGTAGGCCCCAATGAGAACAGCAGCAGAGTCAGCCCTTTCCCCTCTTCAATGGCAGATGAGTGCAAAAGGCCCACAGGAAGGTGTGAAGGGGTCACATCAGTCCAAACACCGTCAACTCTCAACACTGACTTTCTAGAGCTACATCCCATAACAGGGTTTACAATGAGGAGAAAATGTTGAAAGCAGAGTCAAAACTTAGGAGAGAAAGGATAATAGAGATGAGGCAAAAGATGGTCCAGAGAGATGTGAGAAAGAACAGAGTCAGGCACACCTTCCAAAATGGATGGATGAAATGAATGAGAGGGAGGGAGGGACGAAGAGAAGGAAAAACAGAGAAAATTAACAGTGAAGGCTGGAGATGGAGTTTAGTGTTACAGCACTTGTCTAGCATGTGTGAAACCCTGGGTTCAAACCCCAGCACTGCAAAAAAAAAAAAAAAAAATATCTAAAAAGTGTAAAGAAACAATAAACAAAAAATAAGAGAAGAAGATCTGTGAAGTTCAAAAAGCTGTGCAAAATCATGCCTCCTTCTGGAAAACTAATTTCAAATAAATGATAAATAGTATATGATGTCAAAATCAGGACTTGAGGAAGGAAAAGAGGGAGAGAGTGGAGGAAATACACAAGGGGGAATGCTATCCTTATACCAAAAGGCCACGCTCAAATCTGGAACATCATTGTAATTTATTGTTTTGAAACAAGCTAAGGGACAATAAAAAAATTACATAAGACCTAACACTGTATAAATAAAAATAATGGCATGTACCACTCAATATATGCAATAAAAATAACAATAACAAAAACATGATTACACTAGATCAACATAAATTAGAATTCTAAAGGATCAGAAACAAGATGACAGGCTTCAGAAATAAATGTAAATATAAAAGAAAATACTATTTTCTGGAAGGAATACAAGAACAAATGAACACAATGAACAATGGCTGAAGACAAAAATAAAGTACCATAAAGAAGAATTTTTTTAAAAAATAGAAGAGAAATGGAAGAATGAAAAAGATTTTAGAAGAAGTAAATGTGTTTAATAAAGGCAACACAAAAAGGAAACTAGAATAGGAGAACAGAATAAATGCTAAATTCTATAATTCAAAAAAACTTTGCTGATTTTTAAAAAATTATAATATTTAAGACTGAATACTGAAAGTACACATCATGTATGTGAGAATGATGCAGAATGACCAACATGGAGATATGTTCTAATTAAATTGCTTTACTTTAGAGAAAAAGAAGCAAAAATAACAAGTGGCTTACAAAGGCAAAAAAAAATTATCAAAATATTTTTGACAGCCTTACTCTATGTCAAAAAAAAAGGAGTAATATATTTAGGATATGCTTGCAAAGAAAATATAAGCCAAAGATCTTACATCCAGCAAAATTTACTCTCATGCAGGAAAATACAAACAACTAGTATCAGTATGTAAGAACTCAAAAAAAACATTGTTCCATAAACCATTATTTATAAATTTAATAGACAATTAGCTTTAGAAATCAAAATGAGTTTAGAGACATCACAAAGACTGGTGGCGAATGTTGTATCTAGCAGCTTCTAACAGGAATGAATAAGGGTGTGAGAGTTCTATATATAATGGCCATATTCTCAGATATTAACCTAGTGCAACTATTGAACATAAGTGGTAGAATCGGGACAACATATGCAAATTCTCTTTGAATAAATATCTTAAATACTCCTAAGGGACAAAAAGAAGACTTGAATGCATGGCAAATCATACCATGCTCTTGGATAGGAAGACTCAGTATCATAACAATGCCAATTTTCTGCTGAAAAAGAAAAGTAATATGGATGTACTAGAGATAAAAAAGCACTATTATAGTAGATTGTATATAATACATTATAGACTTAAGAATCACAACAATGTGATACTGGCACATAAATAGAGAGGCAGATTATTGCACCACAATAGAAAGCAAAGAAGTAAATACACATATATAGAAGAATTTAGTTTTTGATACAGAAAGCATCTCAAATATGTAAGAAAAATTAATATTAAATAAATAGTAAGGGAACTGAGACGTACTCATCTCAAAAACAAAGACTAGTGGATTCTTATCATATGTTGCTCAAAACAGATTTTATAAAGATCAAATATTTAAATATAAACATTAGAACCATAAATTTTCTATAAGAGGGAAAATTCTTTTACAAACTTTGTATCAGAAAGACTTCTTTAGTCATCAGAGAAAAAGTTGGTAGATTTGGCTACCAATTATTTTAATTGCAAGCAAAAACTATCATGATCAAAGTTCTTTTTTATAAAAAGAGAAATTGGAAAAAGCACTGTAATTTATGTTACAAATTGGGGATTAATTTATCTACTATATGGAGAAATTCTGTAAGTCAATTAGAAAAAAAAAAGACCAAATGCTAATTTAAAAAATGAACAAAGGGATAGTTGATAAAAACATAACTAACTTGTTCTCGAAAAATATAAAGAAATGTTTACCCATGTTTTAGTATCAGATTGTCAAATATCAAAAAGTTTGGTAACACACCCCATTGGTATAGATGTTGGTAAACAGCACACTCATATGTTGTGAACATGGGAGTTGGCTCAACCTCTGTTGAGGTCTATTTATCAACATGTTACAAAGTTAGACATCTACATACCCTTTGACTTTATAATTCACTTCTCAAAATTGAACCTAAAAGATAAACTTACGCACCCAAAATGGTTTTATACAACTGCACACAGAGCAAGTAGTTACATTATCACAGGATAAGTGATAATGAAATTGGAAAACAGCCTAAATGCCCATCAATAGGAGACAGGTTAATGTGTACCCATGCCACAATAAAAAAAAAAAGACTTGAGAAACTCTTTACATATTTACATGGAAATTTTTCTAATATAAATTGTTAAGTGAAAAAAAGAAAGATATTTTATCCTTCTGGAAAATGACAAGGGGCACAACAGTGGCCATACCATTTACCAATCATGTATGAATGGGTGTGAAGATATATACACATATATATATGCACACACATATATATATGTTTATATGTGTGTATATATATGAACACATACATATATACATATGAAAAGATATATATAAATAATATATGGGTATATATATGTATATAAGCTATTTTTTCTTGAATGGATAAAGTAGCTCTGGGTAAAATATCTCCAGAGCACTATTCAAGAAACTAATATTATTTTGACATGTGGAGTAGGAGAGTGTAAGGCTAGAAATAGTGGTAGGAAAAACAATTGTACTTTATACACTTGTTGAAATTTAAACCACATACATGCATTAACATATATGTGTATAAATTTACATAATAAATATATTAAAACATAAAGAAAATTAATATTAAGTGCCTCTGGTAGGCATAATTTTTGGTGATTTTACTCTTCTCGGTTTTCTACATTAACTTTGCACTATAACCACAGAACTATAAATGTTATATGTAAAAGACTAGAGAGATCCTGGTATATGGAAAAAAGCTCAAGATGAGAATCAGAAGACCCAGGTCTTGTCCCAGATCCAATACTTACCATCTGGGTGTCATTCTACATATCTTTTAACTCGTATGGGTCTTTTTTTTCTCTCTGCCAAATGGGGATAATCCTGCTTACCTTGATTTTCTTGAATCTGAAGGGGAAATCAAATGAAACAATTATTTGAAAGCATTAATAAATCATAGTGCTACAGAAATGCACAATGACGCTGTGGTTAATGACGTAAGAAACATTGCTGAAGTGTTAGGTTTCTGTTTACTGCTGAAGATACAAATTGACCAGTAAGTTAAGCCAAATATTTAGGGTCTCAAACAGCTACCAGGTAATCAATCCTGGCCCTTTTTCATTATTTCCACTGGGAAGATGGATAGCAAAAAGGAATGAGTCAGGAGAGTTCAATAGGAACATTACAAGATTCTCACCCAAGGAGACAGATGGCATTGCCTTGCACTTTCCTAAAGGCAGCTATTACTCCCAATAAACCACATCAGACTCTTCTCATTCTGTTCTACCAGGGCCAGTTAGTGTCCGCTGTACAAACCAGTTACACTCTACACGCCAGTGCTTTGGTACATCTGCCCTCCTGACCATATGCAGATAAATCTGCACGGACACCATGTCCCATCTGGCACTCCCCTGAGAGATTTCCCTCCCCAGCCCACACCTGACACATGCATATGTGCCTACACACATGCACACATTTATCTAGATTTTTTAAAATTATGCGTAGAGTTACCAGAGAAGATGCTGAAACCGTGAAATAATAATAGTTATGTCAGCAGGAATGTGGGATTGGAGCTCAGCTCTGCTTGTAAAACAATATATTGTTTCAACAAAAACAAGGCCAAAAGATCAAAAACAGTTCTGAATCGGTGTCCAAAAAGCTCCATTTTTAAGTAAAAGTTTCAACCCCCCTTTTCACATTTGAGGCAACAAATCCGACTTGGATAAGCAGCTGGATTCCCCTCACCTTGGCCAGCTTGCTGGCTGGCTCCCGCTCTTTCACTCTGTCTTTTTTTCAGCCATCAGGATCTTTCAAAATGTTCAAAGTGGAAAACCTAGCTGTCCTGCGTGTTCAGGAAATTCATTCACTTAAGGTCACAGACCAGTGCACTCCTATCTGCTTCACTACTCAGCAGGGTGTCTCCAAATATCTTCAGGGGTGTTGCAAAAGGCTAAAAATAAATGGAAAAAAACACATTTAATTGGTTCAAGTTTTTCCCTTTAATTTATTTATACCATACAGAGTGCTTTAGGCGAAGTTAGGATGGGTTGAAAAAAAAAAAGTCAGCCACCACAAGTATCACAACAGTTTGGAGGTTGTTGCTTCAGGCCTCTAGGAGATAACTTAGTGGTATTAGGTATAATGATTACAGTGTGGCCCATGAGTTATATACCACGTAGGTTCACATCCCAATTTCAACACCAGCCACGTGATGTCCATTATTAACCCATCTGTGCCTCTTTTTTCTACGTCACAGAATTACTGTGAGAATTTAATGTAATTATCCCTGGAAAGCGTGGAATGCAATGCCTAGCAAAAAATGAGTATTCAATGAATGGTGGCTGTTATTTTCACCAGTATCAGTAGGACTACAACAGATGATTGCTAACTGGTGCCAGCACACCTTGGAAGATTTAATGTTCTTTCTGAAGCACCTAATCTAAGCAGTTTAATGCCATAGAGACGGTGGAGCACTGCAGGGGAATCTATCTCTCTAGATAGTAAGTATTTAGTAGCCACTTGCCTCACGTTCACTGTGTGCTTCAGGAAAAAAAAAAAACATATATGTATATATATATGCAAAGCTGGGCACGGTGGTGCATGCCTGTAGTCCCAGTACTTGAGAGACAGAGACAGGAATATCACAGGGTTGAGGCTGGCATGCAGTAACTCCTTTTTAAAATAAAAAATAAGAAAGGGTTGGGAATGTAGCCCCGTGGAAAATTCCCCTGAATTCAATCCCCAGTACCACAAATAAATAAATAAATAAATAAATAAATAAATAAATAAATAAATAAATGCAAGCAGACCAAAACTATGTCTTCCACGTTGGAGCGAAGAATGCTAAGGGATTGGTATGTCACATTCGATTTTTATTAGACTGGCCCTTCTCTTCCTGCATTCCAACTCATCTCTGAACTGGGTGGGCCACGCAGGAGTAGCACGAACACGCGGCTTTGTTTTGGTGTCTTAACACTTCAGACAGATGAAAAGAATAGTCCTCAAACTGGCCAGTCACTGTAGACAGTGTCTTCAACAGAACATACTTCATTTTTTCCATGAGGACGACCAAATGACCTGTTGGTAAATGTTTTAGAGGACAGATCATAGCAAGAAGAAAACTAAAGGCATTTTTGAGTTTATGGAGATACCTAATTTTCCATCACTGAGAGATGTTCTTCTTTATCTCCATGTATGTTATTCATCAAGGCATCTTGACACTATTTACTGGAAAGTAATGGCACTGTTTACCAGAAAACTAGCTTAATCTGCTACTCATTGTTTTCATCAGTTAAATAAAACTGACCTTTCATCTTTAGGATTGTGCTTCCAACAAAATCCTGCCAAAATCACTAATGATCTGTGCTCCTCGGACAGCTGCAAGACATTCTCCATCAGCTAAGGAATGGTGGGATTGTCACCCCATTCAGAGATAGAAGGACTCAGTTTCGCAGGCCACAGTAACAGGTTGGCACTTTAGCCAAGTAATTAGGATCCGGGGAAAGGGGAAATGCAGGTAGAAACTTTGGAAAAGAGAATGCCCAAAACGTGTATGGGTCCCCTAAATCAAAAGCATTGAGTCATTAAGACTGAGTCAACAAAGCTCAGAATCAAGAGTAGAAATAACAATCCATTGAAGAAAAAAATCAAGTTTCATAGTTTTACACTACAAAGTTATTATACATATTCAACAGTGAAGCCCGATTTACTTTCATTGGTATTCTTCAGTCATCAAGACTAAAGACTAGCTGAAGACCTACCAATTGTCTCTTTTGTGTGGAATATCAGTGTAACACATAACTTTATTTTATGGTTTTATTTTATAGATATTTTATGGCACAAATTGATAAAGGTGTGGTGTGTGTGTGTGTGTGTGTGTGTGTGTGTGTGTGTGTGTGTGAAAGTTAGCTCAGTCTCAGTCTCAACTTACCTCTAAAAAACCAAAGTTTGCCAATTCATGGGTTATAAGACAGTTGTTCTCAACCTTTGCTTGAGTTTTTGGTGTGATATCTAAAAAGTCATTGCCAAGGTGAAAAACAAGAAGCTTTCCCTCTGTTTTCTTGTAGAAATTTTATGGTTTCAGGTCTTACGTTTAGGTCTTTAATCCATTTCAAGATTTTTGTGTAGGGTATAAGACAAACATCCAATTTTATTCTTTTGTTTGTAGATGTTCGGTTTTTCCCAACAGTCTGTTTAAAAGAATATCCATTCCCCATTGCATTTTCACGGTGGCCTTGTTGAAAATTAACCATAAATGCAATAGTCTATTTCTGGGCTTTTTTTTTTTTCTTTTTGCAGTTCGAACCCAGGGGTATTCTACCTTAGACCTACACCCCCAGCCCTGTTTTTTATTCTTTTTTTTTTTTTTTTAACGATACTGGGGATGGAACCCAGGGGCATTCTACCCCAGCCCTAATTTTTATTCTTTATTTTGAAACAGGGTCTTACTAAGTTGCGGAGCACTAAGGAGCTGAGGCTGGCCACGAACCCAGATACTCCAGTCTCAGCCTCCCAAGTACTGGGATTACAAGCATGCATCACCTCCCCCAGCTGTTTCTGGACTTTTTATTCTATTTCATTGGTCCCTTTTTTCATGGTGGCTCTTTCATACTGTTTTAAATATTATAGTTTCACAATATAATTTGAAATCAGGAAATATGATGCCTCCAACTTTGCTTTTCTTTCTCAGATTGCTTTGTCTATTTGAGATTCGATACAAATTTTAGAATTATTTTTTCTATTTCTTTGAAAAATGTCCTTGGGATTTTGATAAGAGATTGCATTGAATCTATGTATCTGCTTTGAATAATAAGGGCATTTTAACAATATTTATGCTTCCAGCCATAAGCATGGGATAGCCTTCCATGTCTTCTTCAGTGCTCTACAGGTTTCAGTGTAATTGGTCTTTAGCTTCTTGGTTAAATTTGTTCCTAAGTACATTATTTTTAATTTTTTGCGGTACTGGGCATTCTACCTCTGAGCTATACCCTCAGCCCTATTTTTTATTCTTTATTTTGAAACATGGTCTCACTAAGTTGCGGAGTGCACTAAATAGCTGAGGCTGGCCGCGAACCCGGATCCTCTGGTCTCAGCCTCCCGAATGCTGGGATTACAAGCGTGCACCACCACGCCAGGCTACATTATTCTTTTTGATGTTATTATAGATGAGATTGTTCTCTTGATTTTCTTCTCACATAGGCTGTTATTGCTACAAAGAAATACAACTTATTTTTGTTTGTTTTTGTTTTTTGTATCCTGCTACTTTAAAATGTTACACTTACACATGGAATCTAAAAAAAATTGTTTTTGAATGCAAAGAAACAGAGAGTAGAATGATGTTTAGCAGTGTGGGGAGGAGGAGATAAGGGAGAAATGTATATCAAAGGGTAAAAACTTGCCGCTGTGTAGGATAAGTCAAAACTTAATGTATACAGATATAATGTACTCTGATATGCAAAGTATATCAAAACGGCATGTTGTACACCTTAATAAATATATACATAAAAATGAAGAAAAACTTCAGTAACAGCATGTCTTCAAAATAGTTTTGGTTACTATATGCGCTATAATTTAAGTGATCTGTAAAAACTTTTTTTCAAACAATGTGTGATGTCACTTGGTGTAGAAATAACCAACAAAATATTATGCGCTCTGATTTCTGCCAAATGAGGATGAATGGTAGACATCACCACATTAATACTGAGTAACATATATTCAATAATGATGCGGCAATATTTTTCTTATTCATATAGTTTATTCTTCAGCACTTCTATTTGTGTGGTTCTCCAAATTATACTTCAGTATGGATTACCGAGCATTATTATTCATGTGCATTTCTGTTTCTTTGTATATATTAAACATACCTGACATATGTCGCTAAATTTTATGATAATTCTCATTCTTCAGTGGATTTTTCCTATTTCTCTGAAGTTTTCAATGTAGACAAAACAGAATAGTTTGTAGTAGAATAAAATAATCTGACTCTCATGATTAATTCGAATATTTGGAACAATTCATGTGGAAAGAGTTTTAAAATCTTTTTATCTGTAATGTCTTTCAGAAGTTTGAATTTTATATGGAGGTAGTTAAATTTCCAGTCAGTAACATTGCATAATATTCAAATTATACAACCGCATACTTGGAGCAGCAGAAAGTAAGTTGAGCTTAATGAATTCTATTTTATCTTTAAAAAAATTATATGGCATGCATAGTAAAATACTATGCAGAACTTAAAATAATGTGAGAGATCTATATGTGTTGACATGGAGCAATTGCCATGACCATCATTAAGGGAAAGAAAAGGCTGCAGAGAAATATGTGTAGCTGAATCTAATTTATGTAAATGTGTTATAACTACATACATATACTAGTGGACGCACAAGCACAAAGATTATCTCAATGGACACAGACTGGACTGGTAATGACTCCCTCTGAGGACAGGCACAGGACTACAGGAAGGAGATATAAAAGGGAAGATAAACTTGAATTACACTATCCTGTATTATTTGAATTTTGAAAGTAAGTATACATGATATAAACTTGTAAATTTTTAAATTTGATTTTATAAAAAAATATGTGATCAAAATTAAAGGTTTTTTATAGAAGTGAATTATGGACTCAGACTTTGGGAAACTTTGTTACCAATGGCAGGGCCCCAATGAACTCATGGGCCTGATAGTTATATTCTTTTCATAGATAGATAATTGAAAAAAATGCAAGTTTTCAGCACATAATCTATTAATGAGGCACTATAATATTTCTTTCAAACAACTCAAATAAAGCTCACATAGTACTTGCTCCGATTCCAGTCCCATGTCAAATCCCATGCCAAAGTAACCTTTGTGATCAGTGTAAGATGCTTCCTTTCAGATTTACAAATATAGAAATATGTTTGTTGTATCTTTAGATTGCTCAGTCTGGTGTCAAACACCGAACACTAGGCAGTCAAACTCCAGGAAACATACATCAACCTCTTCAAGTGATCTTATAGTCTCTCGCATCAAAGAAATGTCTTCAATTACAGACTACAAATTTTTAAATCTTTTATGCTTTTGGTCTGGATAAAAGTCTCAGGGGGGTCACAGAACTTGTTACTTCTTTTTTATGGATAGTCCAGTCTTAACTTTGGAATGTGGAAGCAATTGTATCTACTGCCCCGGCACCTCTTCCAGAAGTAGGGAAGAAAAAGAAAAACGAATTACACTTATTTTTATGTCCAGCTTGTCAAATTTCTAAAAACTAATAACTTTTAATATGCAGATACTATATTTAGCCATTTTGCTTAGCTATCTTGTTAATTTTAAGAGTTTTCAGTTATTTTTCTTGGATTTTTTAAAACAATGTTTGTTGTTGTTTTTGTGGTAGTGGAGATTTGGGAATTGAACCCAGAGGCACTCTACTTCTGAGCTAGCCTTATTTTATTTTTTTTATTTGAAACAGGGTCTCACTAAGTTGTGGAAGGCCTCGTTAAGTTGCAGAGGCTGGCTGCAAACGTGCAACCTCCTGTCTCAACCTCCCAAGTACTGGGATTACAAGCATGCACCATCACACGTGGTTTCTCTTGGATTTTTAATATAAAGATAATTTTCCTATTATTGATTACTTTTCCCTTCTGATATCTAAGTATCTTATTCTTCTTCTAGAATAAAACTTAGAGTCTCAGTGGTAGTCAACATCCTCACCTTTTTAAAAACTTAACTAGAAATACTTCTAATGTTTTTCCTTAGGTTCGATGTTTGTTCTACATTTATGGTAAATACTCTATAAAATTTTATTAATTTAATAGAACTTAATCTATCCAATTTCTAGATGTCTAAAAGTGTTTATGATTTATGAGTCACTGAATTTTATGAAATTTTTAACATCTATTTGAGATAATTACAAGAATCTTCTTTAATCATTCTACTAATGTACTAAAATTACATTGGAAAGTTTTCTTGTATTGAGTCATCTTCTCATTCTTGGGATAACTCTACTTAGTCATGTGCTTTATTCTTTTACCACAAAATTGTGTTCTATTTATTGATATTTAAAAATCTTTGCTTTATATTTGTAGGTAAGGATGTCCTATAATTTTTTTCTATTATTTTTCTCACCAAGTCTTTGACATTTGGTTAAATGAGATATATAGCTTTCCAGCTTTTTTATGTGCTGGAATAATTTATTGTGAGGATTATGTTTCTTTCTTTCTTCCTTTTTTTCCAGTACTGGGGATTGAACCGAGGGACATTCTACCTCTGAGCTATACCCCAGCCCTATTTTTTATTCTTTATTTTGAAACAAGGTCTCACCAAGTTATGGAGAGCCTAAGTAGCTGCAGCTGGCTATGAATCTGTGGTCCTCCTGTCTCAGCCTCCCAAGTACTGGGATGACAAGTGTGTGCCACCACACCAGTGTTATGTTTCTTGATTGTGAGTAGAAATTATCCATAAATCTATTTAGTCTTTCTAACATTTTTAGTACCAGTCCTTTGACTCTCTTTTCAATTTTACTGTGTTATAGACTTGTTCAATTTTCTATTTTGTTTTGAGATGATTTTATATAATTTACATTTCCCCAGGAAATTATTTCACATAATCTTGCAAATATACTTATAAAATTTACAAAGATTATAATATTTAATCTCTTTTCTTTTAGTTTTTATGATCCTTTCCTTTTTCTTAATGGTGTTTCAATCATTTTTTTATTCTTAATCACATTCGTGAAAAGGTTGTTGTAATGTTATTAATTTCAAATAGATATTTTTTTTATGATTACCTGTAATTTACTAGTGACTATCTTCTTAAATGCTTTTCTTCTACTTTTTTATGTTCTTTTCAATGTTTTGTGAGTTGGAAGATCATTTGGTTTACTTTCAGTCATTATTACTTCATAAAATTTGACTTTATGGTTGTAAATTTTCCTCTGATTATGACATCATCTGCATTCCACAACTTTACTATGTTGTATTTTTTACCATTTCTAAGTTTATCGTTTATCATTGTAGGATATCAATGATATCCTATAAATATCATTGTAGGATAAATATCAATTATATTTATTCTACAACCCTAAGTATATATGATATTTATTTAAAATATCCAAGAGTATAGGTTTGGATTTTTTCCTATCCATTTTACATAAGTCTTAATCTTATTACAAAGAATGTACCTGGTATAATTTCTGCTTTTGAAATCAATTGGGACCCCTTTTATGACTTAATATGTCATCTATGCATTTTTGTGTGTGAATTTTCCATGTGTGTAGGGAAAAATATATTTGTTCTCTTTACTATAAATAGTGATCTGTACATAAATATATATAGTCAGGATTATTCATTGAACTATTTGAATTCTCTATTAATTCTAACAAAAAAATCCTGATATTTTTGAATATAATTATGGATTTATCAGTTGCTATTTCTATACTTCCAAGAGATGTTACTTTATATAGGTCAAAGCAATGTGTTTAGACACAGGATTGTAGATTTTATACCTCTGGCATATTATTGTTATTACTGTCATTTTAGAATTAGATTATTTTTTAATCTTTAAATATTCTATCTTTACTTGCTTCTTGGCTTTGTTTTCCTAGGGATTTATTTTTCATTTTGTTGTTGGAATACCTCTTCTATTAATATTCTTAGAGAAACTTTATGGGTAAAAATCTTTTGAATTATTGAATATTATATTATATTTATTTTCTCTCATGCTTTAACCATATAAAAAATTCTGGTTTCAGATTTTTCCTTAGAATTTTGAAGGTCTCATTCTATTATTTTCTTTAAAATAGTATGGCTGATGAGAAATATAGTATCAGAATGCTGCTTTTTTCAGGGTAGAGATTTACTTTTTTTTTCTTCTGACAATTTTTATGGATTTTTTTTTTTGGAGTCCCCAAATTAGACTCTATTCTGTCCAGATGTGAGTATCCTTTTTATTCACATTGCTCTGCAATTGGTATAAACATTGAAAATTAAATTTATTTTCTGGTCTGTAAGTCAGCTTTCCATCACTGTAACAAAATATCTGAGAAAACAACTTAAAAGAGAAAATATTTTTTTTCCTTTTTGTCACCCTTGCTGGTTCAGTCTCCCTTCATATTTCTAAAATTTGATCACTTCACTAGTGCATCCTGAATTATGTTTCTCATAATTGTCTTTCTTCAATCAGTTTTTATATGCTGATACTCAGATATACTTTCAACTCCAACTCCTTGGAGCTTCAGGTGCTAATACCCAACTGTCCACTTCACATTTCTTTTGGAAGCCTCAAAAGTACTTTGAACCTAACAAACTTAAATGGAATTTATTATTTTATTTCAAACAAGATCCTCTCCTAGGAATTTTTATTTACACACACACACACACACACACACACACACACACACACACACACACACAACACACAGATTCATTTTAGTCCAAATTCTGAAAGTCACCTTTAACACATTCTCTTCTCCAAGTCATCACCAAGCCTCGCTGACTTTGCTTCCTTAAAATCAGCCCCTCCCCCCTTTTTTTCTTTTTTCCCTTGTAATACTAGGGATTGAACCCAGGGGTGTACTACCTCTGACCTGCACCATCATCCCTATTTTCTTTTTGGTTTTTCTTTTTGATACAGTTCTGGGAATCAAACTTGGCGCCTTGCTCATGGTAGGCCAGCACTCACCCACCGAGCCACCTCCCCAGGCCCCTCAACATCTGTGGGGAAAGATCCCCAGAGAGAAGGCAGTAGCCCTGCCTGGAGAAAAGGAAAAAAAGGCATCAAAGATGGCGCAGAGGGGAATTGGCGATGGTGGAGGCCTAAGAGTGTTTACCAGAGACCAGGATTGGACGAGGGATGTCTCCTCAGCGTGATTAAGACATTGATAGGTCCCTGGTAGTGTGACCAGCGCATGATCAGCTTTTGGACTGGGCCACAGAGGCATGACCAAGATGACATTTACCCTGATTGGCCCTGCAAGGAGACACCCCTCATGTTCTGCTCTATATAACTCTTTGCCCCTCGTGTAATAAACGGATGAGTCCTCTGATGCTCAGTCTCCGCCGTGTGTTCATTGCGGCGTGACCTTCCTTTTCCGCGGGGAACCCCCTTTTCGGGGTAGACCCTCCAGGGAGATGGGGGTAGGGGCCCCCTTCATTGGGAGGACCTCACAAATATCAATATCACTTGGATCTGTCCACCTCTCTACATCTGCATTGCTACCACACTAGTCTAAGTCATCACCACCTCTAACCTGGATTCTGACAAGCAACGAGTCTTGCCAGGTGGCTCAGTCTGCTTTATGTAAAGCAGCAAAAACTGCTAGTTATCTACCACAATATATTTTGCCCTTTAGCCTTTAGTAAGAGAATGTTGATTTTATTTGAGACTCTACAAAAAGATCATACTTCCCAACCTCTTTGGACTAGGTGTGGCTATATGGGTAAGTCCTAGTCAGTGAGATACAAGTTGAAATGATGTAGGGGGCTTCGAGGCAAGACTTTGTAAAGAGAAATATCTCAACTGGAAAATGTACCTCTTGTTCCCTTTTCTCCTTCACTCTTTCTGGTGTCTGGAACACAGGGTATGACCAATGTTCAAAAACACTGTTGAGATCCTGTACCAGAACTGGTACTGAGCTTAGTTCCTCCTGAATTCCTTCCCCATAGAAATCAGAATTGATAATACAGTAATTGCTATATTTTAAGCCACTGAGTTTTGAAGTTGTTTTTACATAGCAAAAGGTGGCTGGAACATCATTCGTTGATTACGTGCATGGTGTTTTCAAAGGGTATTTGGTATTCTATCTTCTCTTAGAGAAAACAGCAATGATGTTGTCTACTCTGGGGTATTCCCAAAAACCTGTAGAGAGTGCTCACTGCCCTTCTTTTCAAAAATGAAGGAGGCAAGGCGCTTCTTTTCAAGAATGGAGGAGGCAAGGCGCTGTGAATCTTCCAGAAACCCATTATTTTTAAGCTTTAGTTACTTTCTCTACTGATATCTTCCTCATTCTCACTAGTGAAACATGATGATATTTTGTGTTAAGACCAACTCTTACATTTTTAGGCAGATTATTTCTAATCCATTGGGAATGGGCATGCTCACCTGCTCCCTTCCTTCAGGTTTTGAGTTGATTATTCCAGGCAAACAACCTTTATTTTCTTAAGTCTGTAGCCTTTTGAGTTAAAAGCCATGACTCTCAATAACTCAAAACTCTACTATTTGCTTAGAAAAGTCAATATCATTGAAAATGGTTGATGTTGAATTTTATGTTATGTACTTTTAAACTCAATAATTTTAAGAATTAATAATAACAATTAAATAGTCAACACAGGGGCTCAAACACCTGGATCTGAAATCTTTGTTGCCCATAAGAAAATCTGGCTTTGTCTGCTTTTTTTGCCTCTGTGACCCAAGTACCCGGTGAGCACAGCTTGGAGGAGGAAAGGTTCATTTGGCTGACAGTTTTTCAGAGGTTTTGGGCCTTGGTTGGATGGTTCCAAAGAAGAGACCGGGGTCTCAGGGCATGGCAGAGGAGGGAAATTCACTCTCACCTCCTGGTGGCCAGAAAGCAGAGACAGCCAGAGGAAACGACCAGGAACAGATAGAGTTCCCAATGTCACACTCAGGGACCTTCCTCCTCCAGCCAGCCCCCTGCCTACAGTTATCACCCAATAAATCCATTCAAATGAGTAATTCCTCAGAGGGCTTATTCACTGATGAGATTATAGCTCTGATTCAACTATTTCACCTTGGAACACTTTCGCATTGCCAGTACATGTGCTTTTCCAGGGGACAGTCTAGATCCAAACCATAATACAAACATTCTCCAAGAACAGTGCACACGGAAAAATTTAAGGTCAAGAGCAAAATAAGTAAAATACAATTTACCTGTTGTACTCTTTAAATAAATTAGCACTGCAATTGGAATGAAATCCAAAATATTTAAACTGACCTATCAGACCCCACATAACAGGGCCGTGGTCTGCTCCTCCCACTCCACCCTGCATCACTCTCCCCTTCATCCAGTATCCTACAGCCAGTCTGGCTTCCTTTCAAATTTCCTGTACGCATGCTGCTTCATCCTCAGAGCAGACAGTTGTGTTTACTTACATCACTCTTCCCCCACATCCTCACCTCCTCAGAGAAGCCTCCTTGACTCTCCAGACAAGGAGAGTGTTTTCCCTATCAGATGTGCCTTTAGCTATCTGCATTCTAGGCAGTTAAACAGTCAGCTGTGTAAATAGCTGTTTAATGTTTATTTCCCTTGTTGATTAATGAGCTCCATTAGGATAGGGGCCTGTTTACCACTGTATCCTGTTTACCTCTGTGTCTCCAGTGCCCACCACAATATCATATGCCCGGTAGCAAATTAAGTAATAGTCATTGAGTAAATGAATATATAGGTGAATGAATTAGTAGGTGACTTTGTAACTTTGTTGGTTTTAAATCATGCCAGGGGTTGGGTTTCAGGATGTCTAAGCTCTATTCTTAGTCTAAAATTACATTTTTCTATGATTCCATTCCCATTCTAAGAACCATCAAAGACCATTTATCCACCAACTTAGCCCATGCATTAAGCGTGTCAATTCAGGCCCATATAAAGTTTATGTTGTATGAATATTCTTACCAATACTTGTTTTTCCAGATGCTTGGTTGATGCTGTGACTACAAACATGTACTGCACCCCAACCTATGACAATGAGTAATGGAGATTCAAATTGGGGTGGTCCAAATCCTCTTTCTAAGAGGTGCTATTGGAAAGCTTTGGTTTGCTCAGAGTTGTGACATATTTTAGGCTTTTGTTTATGCCAAGAGACTGGACATCTAAAATGGTACCTGAAATAGAGTAGTTGTTCGATATTTGATGAGTGAATGAACAGCATGCTACCAGTGAGCATGCAGCCCATTCCAATATGTCTGTAACCAATCAACTTCAGAATACCTACTACTGGGGATGGACAGATGATCCTTGGGTCTCTGGACACCCTGGATGCACCACCCCAAGTGAAATTGCTTCAGGAAAATGTACTGACCCAGTTAAAAATCTGTCCAGTGAAGAAACTTGGCAGAATTGTCAGCTATCAAGCTTAAAGGGACAAATAGTACATCTGTACCTGGTACACTTCAGAAGTAGGGGGTCTAATGCTGGGCTTTTCAAAATGGGTCACTTAAGGCTACAAAAGAATTAAATTGGAGTGACAGGGAAAGAGAGGGTACTGGGAGATTAAATGGCCTAGCATGTTCTACCAGTTGGAAATAAGCTTCAGTTGGAGTCTCTTCTGAGAGTGTAATTCCTGAGTGGAGTAATAATACTCTCTGAGAAACCAGTGGGGAGTGGGCTGGCAACAGGCATTTTTTTCACACAGCTCAAGTAACTAGAGGACCAAGTGCAAATTCTAACACTCAAAATATTACATGGACCATAGCCAATTCTTCATGGACTTGATTCCCAAAAAATGAGTTTTGGCAGTTCAGGACAATAAAATATTGCTTCCTTGTTCTTAAAGGAGATTATTTCTAGAGAAATTTTCTTTTCTTTTCCTATCAGCTTCCTTAAATCTTAACCTCTCACATACCCAATGAAGGAATGCCAGCTTGTATTTGTGCTAAACCTCGGGTGTCATGGTTCCACTAGTTTCATTATTCTAATGGGGTGACAATAAGCACCTTGTTCTTAAGTGAAAAATTCAGGGTTTCTGAGATTGGCTGATCCATGATAATAATTATGTGGGGGCATCTCAAGGCTAGTGCCAGAAGTTAGATAAATTCCAGAAGGCTGCTTGGAGGACCTCAGTGTGTAATTCCCATGCAGGTTGGCAGAAACCACTTGGCAGCAGGGCATTAGGGCATTCTTGAGGAAAAACTGCTCTCACCGTATGGCAGCAGAAAGCACAAATAGAGAGAGGAGAGAAGGGGGTCAGGGTCAGATACAGTCCCCAAGGCCACACCCCCACGATCTACCTCCTCCACCCAGGTTCCACCTCCCCATCTGGCTGCATTGTCTAATACATGATTGTCTCTAGGGGACATTTTATGTCCAAACCACAAGAGGTACTTACCACATCTTGCTTTGTTTCAAGCTATCTGTATCCTTGTCATTAGTCAGGAGGCCAAGGATCACATTTTAGTCCTCTTTATATTTCCTCAAGCACCTACCATAAAGCCTCCCATGAAGAGGGTGCTGGATGAATTATTATTGAAAAATCTAGATGAACAAGGGGCAGCCCAGAGTTTACCATTAATTATTAGACTTAGATCTTCAAATTTAAATACCTCACCAAGTAGGTCAGTAATTCTTTGTATTCTAAACAGAGTTTCTTCTCAGGCAAAATTCTGAACAAGAGACAACTGTGCACTTTAACGCCTGGGTCACCCTATCACTGGAAATATATCCAGGTCTCAGGGGAACAGACAGAGCTGCTTTCTTTAGGGAGGATGAAGGGACTTTATAGCTGGCACAACTTCCAGGGTCAGAGTAGCCCTGGGAGTAGCCATGTGATCCTTTACAGCTTCCTAAACACTTCTATGCAATGTACTTCCCCCTTCAAGATCTTTCCTTCTGTGCTAGAAACCATGTCGATGATTGATAAATATTATTGTGAAAAGCAATAATATTTATTTGAGGTCCCACAGTCATGGTAAGAAACTGAGCCCAGAAAAGGGTCATATCAGAACCTGTAGTCTCTCTTGGCAAAGCAGGGGACCTTTTTGACTGTGCAATCACTATGCCAGGCAGGCAATGCGGTTTTCCAAGGAAACCCTCAGCCACAGATGGACAAAGAATAAAGACAAAAATACTGAGAGAGATATGACTCTTGGCCTTGGGTTGCTCTCTATCAAAAGGAAACAGATACTCTTCCAAAAATAATACTATATACCAGCAAATATATGCAGGTGCATAAAACCACTTTGTTGCATCTAGTTACAAGGCTATATAGTAAAGAGAGTTCTCAGAATTAGGAAAATGGGTATGTTATAGTTAGATATAAAATGTCCCCTAAAAAGCTCATTTACTAGTATTTGTTTGGAGCTGATATAACTGAGTCATGAAGATAGTAATCCCAGAAGCAGATAACTCCACTGTAATGGATTTACCTGGGTGGTACCTGGGAGGTTGGTAAGGTATGGCTGGAGGAGCAGTACCTGAAGGTGTGGCCTTGGGGATTATATAAGTGGTTCCTGGTCTTCCCGCCCAATCCCTTGCTTCCAGCCTCTGCCACGTGAGGGGCACAGCCCATGTGCTCTCCCTCTACCTCCTACCACCAGGCCCTGAGACCTGCAGTCCCCAGCCTCACATGAACTGAGCAGGAAACCTAAGAAAATAAATCCTCTTTTTCTAAGTGATGTGGTCAGATCTTTAGATTATGGCTGCAAGAAGCTGACAGGTACAATATACAATTATGTGTTATTTTTATACATAAATAATCAAAATTGTTTTAATGTTTAAGGAGATAGAAATGTTAATTACTATGACTTAATCATCCACATTGTATACATGCCTTGAATTATCACATTGTACCGCATATATTTATACATTTAAAATAATAATTTTAAAAGAAGAAAAGATGTGTTTGACCCTCACTTTGATTCACTTTGCTTTTACTTAACTAATTAGTATAGTTGTGATGTTTTCATTTGTGGTTTTACCATTTGCAGCTGTGTAATCTTGGTTTAATCTCTTAGTCTCAGTATCATCATCTGCAAAATGGGGATACATATGATGCTAACTTAACAAAATAATTTGGAGAATTAAATAAAATAATTTATGCAAAATGCTCAGCACAGCATATTACATGGGAAGTTTTCACATTTGCTATTATTGATGTTTTTGTATCTGTTGTAAATCACATAATCTTGTGTTAGATTTATGATATAGATTTGCGTATCTCATTTTAATTTCTGCATTCTGATTCTAAAAGTATTAAGTAGTCAGTGTAGAAATTTTAATAATGCAGAAGACTGTAATTTTGAAAATATGTCACCCATAACTCCACCACCTACATATTAATATGATATAACTTATTATATTATCATTATAATAGATTTATAATTTCTGATGGTTGAGGTCATGTTGTTTCATCTGTGTGAAGTACCTGGCAAATAAGACTTCATTGAGTGCATGTTGAGAGATCTGTTAGTCAGGAAAAAGTGTATGACAATATACCATAATTTACATGTAAATAAAAGGAAACATGCGAAATGATGATCTCTAGTCTCTTTTCAAGGGAATAACCTCACCCAGAATGAAAGAACAAAGTAAATAGACAGATTCCCTAAGTTATATGTCCCATAAGCCACACTATCTAAATGTTCAGAAGTATAAACGTAATGACTTGGTTGTTCTGTATAAACTGAGCTAATTTTATCCTTTTTGTGATGATTCTTATGTCCCTTTTCTTTTCTTTTTGTTCTTCAATTCTGTTACTGATAGGTTGAAAACTACATAAGAGCTAGCATTTCTATCTTCTTTCCTTAGATTCCCCATTATCTCCTAGTGTCAGACTTTGTACTCAAGGTTCACGAAGTTAATTTTATGGACTGATACCTTAAGTCAGCACCAATTACAGACAACTGGTTTATCCCAACCACGGAGGGACAGTTTTACCTAAAATTTTCAGAGTTTTGGTGACAGTCCTGCTGGTCTTTCGTTGTTCCTATTTAGTCTCTCCTAACATATCAGAGGCATTCGTTGAGAAAACTGGGGCTAGGTGCCTTGGACTGAGTTCCCAACTATCCCCTTTGTAGTCTTAAACTGACTTCTCTATGATGACTTTCATGATCAATGCAGCATTAAAAAAGAATAGAAAGGTGGCCAGTAGAGTAGAAGAAGGGAACCAGGAGAAGGGAGGAGAGTAGGAGGACGGAGGGGAGGGAGCAGTAAGGCATGAAGGAACGAAATTGACCAGATTATGTTATGTGCATGTGCAAATATGTAACAATGAACCCCACTATTATTTATAATTATAATGCACCAATACAACTTTTTAAAAAAGTAGATGGCTTTTAGAACCTCATCGCCTGAATTCAAATCCAGTATCTACTGTCCACCATGTAACATTGAACAAAACAACCCCTCTGAGTTTATTTTGTCATGTGCTTGCCACATGACAAACATTAGGTAAATGTAAATTACCATTGTTAGTAGTACTAGAAGTAGTAATTGGTGAACTAGAAGTACCCCAGCCAATATCAGTACTGCCATGAATCAAAGGTTGCATGGGTATAATTTGAATCTCTACACGTTACATGTCGATTACATTCAGATCATCATGTTAAGAACGATAGAGAACCAAGAGACAAAGAAAACATACATCTTGATTTAATAGTTTTGTAATGCAGTATTGGAGGCTCAAAGACTTAAAATCTCAGATTGCATTAGGAGACGTCTTTTTGAAATGTGTAGTGCTATTAGTTCCATATGACAAGATGTATAAAACACTGGAATCCAGAAACTAAAGTAATCAGAAAAATGGGCTTCCTTCCACCCCTGCAGATAGTGGTCAATTTCCAAATTACTCATATCATAAAGTCACTTCCCACAAAACCGAATGCCTAAAGTGTTAAAAGCACACATGTTCTATAAAAGAGGACATTCTCGACATTGTTATTAGTGCATTAAGAAGAGACAGAACTCAGTCCTGCCACATCAAAAAGCAGTTTTCAGATTTTTTTTCCTCAGTAGAAGGGAAAGAGAAACCAGAGACATATAGGCATGCAAACATATATACTTTAGATATGGAATGCAGAAACATAAAGTCGAAGGTATACAGATAATGCTGAGAGCCTTATAAAAACATTAGGTTCTGATCTCTCAAGGGGCTTAGGGTCGCTAGGGATGTGAGAGGGGAGCCTCTGGTGGGTCCCAACTCATAACAGGTAGAGCGAGCACAATTCAATTATAGGTGGGATAATACTTAGGTAGAGATAATTCATCCGGTCAATTTTAAAGAATTGTGGTCATTAGAGACTGGGGAGGGCAGCAGGGAGGGAAGAATGAAGGAAGTTAGATAAGGGACATGAAAACAGAGAAGAAGAATTGGGCCTGGTTTTCTATAGCACAGTAGGGTAACTATTTGTTACAACAATCTATGATCTATTTCAAAATAGCTACAAGAGTAAAAAAACAATCCCAGCACATAAAAATGATTAATGTTTGAGGGGATAGAAGTGCTTATTACTCTGATATGATCACTACACATTGTATACATGTATCTGATTATCATAATGTACCCCATAAAAATGTATAAATATCCTCTCAATAAAAACCATTTAAAAAGATAATTCATCCCAAAACCCAAGATGGATAAAGTATCCATAGCTCTCTTCTAAGAAACATTATACATAGGTCACCATATATAAATTCACAGCTGACTGGACCAAGAATGGCATCTTGACCCAAAGTCATCTGTATAGACCAACTACAGCCTCTGAAATGACCTCATACTTTGTCCCATATGAGTATCCTCTATGGGATACGTATGGACCAAATTAGATCTGCCTCTTCAGGGGCATGAATGCCTGGCACAGAAAGTGGGGGGTAAATGGCAATGGAAGTCAGAAAACCACACATGTGGAGGTCTAGAAATCACAGAACAGAAAGGAAAGTGGGTAAAGCGCACTCACTAGAGGCCAGGATGGTAGAAGAGATGATGCCAAGAAGCTGAGCCCCCACATGGGTAACACATGTAGAGACAATCACCTTCTGAAGGGACCACTGACAGGCTGCTAGTAGGCCACAAGAGTTAGAGTAGCTTCCTATAAGCATTTGGGCTCTCTATGAGGCCTGGCCTCCTCCTCCTCCTCCTCCTCCTCCTCCTCCTCCTCCTCCTCCTCCTCCTCCTCCTAGTCTTCCTTCTCCTCCTCCTCCTAGTCTTCCTTCTCCTCCTCCTCCTTTCTTCACTAGAGTTTGAACTCAGGGACACTCAACCTCTGAGATATATCCCCAGCTCTATTTTATTTTTAAACAGGGTTTCATTAAGTTATTGCACCCTGGCCTCAAATCTGCAATCCTCCTATCTCAGCCTTCCTACATATTTTTATTGTGCTAACTCTTGATGAACTAAGATAGCCTGAGGGTCTCTGTTTCCTACAATATGAAAGACTCTAGCTCATTAGAATTATAGGTAGTA
>PVLC010001342.1:23283-61158 GCA_004027655.1 Graphiurus murinus
GTAATCCCAGCATTCGGGAGGCTGAGACCGGAGGATCCGGGTTCGCGGCCAGCCTCAGCTACCTAGTGAGGCACTCCGCAACTTAGTGAGACCCGGTTTCAAAATAAAGAATAAAAAATAGGGCTGGGGGTATAGCTCGGAGGTAGAATGCCCCTGAGTTCAATCCCCAGTACCGCAAAAAAAAAAAAAAAAAAAAGAATTATAGGTAGTAATTATAGTTGCTTATATTATATGCTACTTGATCTCATAGTGAGATTTAATATTGCTTAATGGTAAAGAACATGATGGGCTTAAAAGTCAGATGAGTATGATTTCAAGTTTGAATCCTATCACTCCCAAACTAGTAGAAATCACTTAAGTTGTTTGAGTTTCGATCTCCTCAAAATGGAAATAAGCCTACTTTGAAGGAATGTTGATAAGATCGCATAGGACCTGGTGTAAGTAAGTTAAGTGCCTAAAGTAATACATAGCTCATTGCTAATGGCCATTTTCAAACATTGACTCCAGAATTGCTGCACATGGTACTTACTTTTTATGCATTTATTGGTGTATTATAGTCTCATATCATAATGCAGTTCAGAGCGATAGTGACATACATGCACACAGCACTTAGTGAGCTTTCCCCCGGCTCCCTCCCCATTCAGGATATTGAGATTGGCATTGGCATTCTCACATGTACATAGGTCCATGGAAGTGTTTCCTTCACTGATCCTCTCTCTTCCCCACCCTTCCCCTACACCACCTCCCTGGTTCCCGCTGGGGTTTCTCCTCCATTATCTGAAGTCCCTCTTGCATCCTGATTACTCCCCAGCTTCTGCATATGAGAGAAAACATATGACCCTTCACTTTCTGCGCGCATGGTATTTAGAATACCCTAAGGTCAGGTAGGACATGCTTGAGTGCTTCGCCAAGCACAGAAAGGCACTGATTTTGCAGTGTCTTGTGCTTATGTTCCTGTTGCTGACTCTAATGACTGCCTGGTGTCTTCAGGTGTCTACTTGGTTTCTCTTCTGGACTTGGAGTGTTTCATTCTCCCTACTGTGAACAGCCCCCCCCCCTTTTTTTTTGCGGTACTGGGGATAGAACTCGGGGGCATTCTACCTCCGAGATACACCCCCAGCCCCGTTTTTTATTCTTTATTTTTTTGAAACAGGGTCTCACTAAGTTGTGGAGGGCCTCACAAGTTGCTGAGGCTGGCCGGGAACCCTGATCCTCCAGTCTCAGCCTCTCAAGTGCTGAGATTACAAGCGTGCACCACCACGCCCGGCTCTGAACAGGCCTCTTTACCTGCTCTCAATTCAACTTCCTAGATTCCTAACTAAGCCTTGTTCTGATCCTTTATGCCTGATGATGACTCAGTTCCTCCTGATACTCTGTCTCTGTCCCGCCCTCTGTGCCCTGCCTGTGCCTTCAAGAGGTATCCCCGTTTATGTCAGGTTGTATGTCCCTATGCTCCGAGTTTCAGGGTTTCTCTTAACTGTAAGTTCATATCTGAATCTAAACCTACCAAAGCAGCTGTATGTCCTTTTAAGTCTTCTGGCTTCTTTTCTCTGCTCTTTCGGGCCTCACCACACAAAGCGGAAGGAAGTGGTGAAGGGAGGAATATGGCCTAATTGGCGATTCCTGCTTAGACCAATAGCTTCGCACTGTTTGCTTTGGAAGGGAGACGACTGGAATACTTTCCTCCCTGTTTGCATGAACCTACGAAGCATCCAATTCATCCAATTACATCCCATAGCAAGGACTAATGGATATTAAAATTACATGGGTCAGGGCTCAAATACAAGTGCAGTTCTCTCGGCTTGCGTTAAATCAAGTATTTGCTTTGAGACCAAAAGTACAAATCGTAGGCTGTTGAATCAGCTGGAGTTCTCAAAATAGAATTTGACCTGAATAGAGATAATTCCATGAAAACACTACTGGAAACCAAAATGCTTATCTAATCTATAAGTCTGGCAACATGTACAACATCACTGATCACTGGTACTAGTGAGTCTTAATTTTTATGTCTAAAGGAAATTAAGCCAAGAAAAAGTGTACCATTTTGTTCAGAGGAAAGATGCTCATACATTTTACATCTTAAATGATTCCATTTGAGCACTTGGAAAATTAAGGGCTTTCAGCCAAAAACAGCTATATGTCACTGGACTATGTGGAGCTTAACTAAGGCTTGGCCTTATCTAACTTCTCAGAAATACACTAACCAGAGACTTTATAGGAGTTCCAGAACTAGCATATGCCTACAAGGGGTTAGAGAGAAGCCAAAGGGAAGGAAAGCAATTTGCTCATAATGGAGAATGTAATGGTTATTGACACCAAGAATGAGAAGGACCATTCCAGATTGTCAAAATGAGCTTCAGGCTTACTGTTACTGAAAGACTGTTCCCAGTGTGGGCAGGAAAGAGCTCTACTAATTCCTAATAGGAGTAAGCAGAGGAATTCATCTTGGGATCTTTAAAAGCCTACTTTTCCTAGCAGTGAATGGCACACAGTTCCACTGAAGAGAACAACTGTTACTTTTCACAAAATTATGGATATTCTTAGCTTTTGTTAACAGAGTACTCAAATCTAAAGCTGTCAGGGTGGGTTTTTTAAACAATCAACTTGCAAGGACATGTGACTTCGAGGGTACTTGGAATGTCTTCCTGTGATGCTTATCCTATGTCTTAGTCCATTCAGGCTTCTGTCGCAAAATACCGGTAGCTTGTAAACAAGAGGACTGTCTCACAATCCTAGAGTCTAGAAGTCCAAGATGGAGGCACTGGCAGACGTGGTGTCTGGTGAGGACCTTCTTCCTGGTCCACAGCACCTTCTCCCGGTGTGCTCACGTGTGGAGGTGGTGAGTGAGCTCCCTTGGGCCTGTTTTATAAGGCCACTAGTCCCTTTCATGTGAGCCCTGTCCTCATAATCTAATCACCACCCAGAAGACCCTCCTCAAAATACCTTCAACTCAGGGTTTAAGATTTCAAGATATACATTTTGAAGGAAGCCAAACACTCAGAACATGGCATCCTACCTATATACACTTATACTGTAAGAAGAGTATGTATGTATGTATGTATGTATGTATGTAATGAATTGTTTCTTAACATAATGTCTTAAGATCACATTATACTTGAATCTAATTTCCTTTATCTAAATCAAATAGGAAATTGGTAAAAGGGGGACTCTCAATAGCCTTTATCAGTAATTCATATTTCAATGGGAAGGACTTCATTAGACTTTGGGGAGGGTATTGGGGGTTTATCCCAGGGGCATCCTACCTCTGAGCTACACCCTCAACCCAATTTATTTTTTCTTTGTTTTCAAATAGGGTCTCCCTAGATTGCTGAGGCTGGCCTTGAACCTGCAACCCTCCAGTCTCAGCCTCCCAAGTACTGTAATCCACAAGTGTGCACCACCATGCCCGGTTTTATTAGACTCCTGAAAGATCTCGTGGGAGTCATTGGAAGGAGAAGATGAAGTGTAAGGTCATTGGTCACCTGGGTTCAGATGTTTAACTATGGGATAGAGGAAGAGAGGGGAATACAAAGGGAAGAATAATGGATGGAGAACCAACATGGCCTTCTTAATAATGCTGTCACAAAAGCTACCCCTAGGCACAGAAGTTAAAGTTCAGACACACAAAGAATTTCTGGAACTCATGGAAAAAAATAAAAAATAAACGCCTGCAAGCCAGGCGTGGTGGCGCACGCTTGTAATCCCAGTACTTGAGAGGCTGAGATAGGAGGATCTGGGTTCACAGACAGCCTCAGCTACTTAGTGAGGACCTTCACAACTTAGTGAGACCCTGTTTCAAAATAAAGAATAAAAATAGGACTGAGGGTGTAGCTCGGAGGTAGAATGCCCCTGGGTTCAATCCCCAGGACCACGGGGAAAAAACAAAAAACAAAAAACCTGCAAACTCTAAACTAAAAAGGAAACATGAACAATTCTGAACTCAGTTTGTCTGTGATTGCTTTTCCTATTGAGATATTTAATTTCATTATACAATATAGAACATTACAAAGTTGGAGTTCCAGACTCTTCTACAGTCACCATGGCATACAAAAAGATGTATCTATACAGGTCATCTCTCCGTATCCGCAGGGAATTGGTTCCAGAACCCCTCTCCTCCCGGATTCTAATATCTGCAGATGCTCAAGTCCCTTTTATAAAATACCACCACATTTGTACATAATCTAGGCACATCCTCCCATATCTTTGTCATCTCTAGATTGCTTATAATCCCTAATACAATGTTAATGCTACATAAATAGTGATACTGTATTGTTTAGGGAATGATGATAAGAAAACAAGTCTTCACATGTTTTGTAAAGATGTGAAGGGTTTTTGAGTATTTCTATCCAAGCTTGGTTGAATCCACAGATGCAGAACCTGCAGATATGAAAGATGGACTTAAAGCCACGTGTATGTGTACATATGCATACAGAGAGACATATGCAGACACAGAGAATCCTCATTGTTTGCAAACTCCATGCTTATGAATTTAGATTCTCACTAAAATTTATTTGTAATTCCTAAATCAATACTCACAGCTCCTTCACACTCATTTGTGGACATGTGCAGAGCAGCAGAAAATTTTAGTTGCCTGATGAGCGCAGACCCAACCAAGTTGAACAAGACAACACTCTGCCTTCTTGTTTCCACTCTCATATTATCATACTGTAAACAGCTGTTCTTCTCACAACTCAGGTAGTGCCACTCTTTTTTTGCATTTTTATGTTTTTTGTGACTAATGTACCTAATGCAAGTTAACTGTGATGTGTCTTACAGAGACAATTTGTGCCTCAGCTAAGCATTGTCCAGGTATGAGTTATAGTCCTGGTGGCTGTGAGTTCAATATTAAATAAGGTGCCATTATAAAGAAACACACATAAGACGAGACTTAAATATTTATTGGTTGACAAAAACGTTGTGATGAATTGCTTGCAGCAACCTAACCCTGTATTTCTCCCAGAACAATGATTCTGCATTCCCTAATTCAGTGTTCACAGAGACATTAAAGAGCATAACTACCACAAACAGTGAAAATTCACTGTACCTATCTTTTTATTTGGAGCTAGTTTGACTCATAAGAAGTTGCAAAAAAAGTAGTTTCTGTGTATACTTTACTCAGCTCACTCAGTGATATCTTATTTTCAAATATCAGGGAATTGACATTTTCATACTACTATTAACTCATATATATACCTATTCAGATTTCACCAGTTTTTACATGTACTTTTGTATATACATATACATGTGTGCATATTTCTATTAATTTTATCACACATACAGATTCATGTAACCATCACCACTTAGTTTTTTTTTTTTTTTTTTTTTTTTTTTTTTTTTTTTTTTTTTTTTTTTTTTTTTTTTTTTTTTTTTTTTTTTTTTTTTTTTTTTTTTTTTTTTTTTTAGCCTAATGTCCTTGGTGTCTGTCCAAGTTACTGAGTGTATAAATGGTTCATTTCTTTTTAGTGTTAAATAATATTTCATTGTATGGATGTATCACAATTTGATTACCCATTCACCTTTTGGTGAACATACTTAGATTATTCATTGTTTTTCGGTTTTCTATAAAAATTGACTCAAATACTGCACCAGGGGCAGTGGGAGAGTGCCTGTATTTTTTTCTGAGGGACACTTGGGGTGTGGGATTGACTAAGCACTTAGAGTTTTATTATTTGCCTTTATCACCAAGATTCTACTTATTTATTGAAATTTTAAACTCCATTGTTTCCCCCTTTCATGTTACTCTATTCAGCACCACCACAGTCTTTTTCTCTCCAAAGTAGTTTGCTTACGGTTCCAGGCATTGGAAGGGGATCATGGCGCTGTGAACTGTAACAACACTGTCTGCATCCCTAGTCCTCAGTGTCCTTGGATCTTCCCAGAATGAAGGATTTTGACTGGTCTCTCTACCAAGTGGGCCCTACCTTTCTTTTCTGTTTCTAGGAAATCTCTTTCTTGTTTCTTTAATTTCCCTCCCTTTCTAATCTAGCCCAACAACCAATGTAAAGTCTCTGTCTATTCTTATGCAGAAGTTAACCCCCCAAGCAATCTTTCCAGAACCAAAATTATTCTCCTATGAAGAAACAATGACTTTCTCTCCAAAAGAGTCCACCCATCAACTCATCATATTTTCGTCCTTTTCATGTACAACTGGAGTCAAAATAGAGTACAATGAAGATTTGAAACATAGTACTTATTCTATAGAAAACTGTTCTATAACAAGTTGAGTGTTATTTGAAACCATTAAAAGATTGTTTATGCAGTCATCCACTTCCAGATATTACAGCTTGCTTAAAGGAAATCAAAGACTGACCCTAATGGAAATCTGTCACATGCAGCCTTTACAGCTCCCACTGAGAGGTACCCATGAGTCCACTCCTGGGCCCATTCAAGGCATGAATCCTTCTGTTCAGAGTTCATGGTCAATCTCACGGTGTCCTCTCCAACTTTTACATCCTCTGCTCACTAGCTGCTTAGAAGAAAGACTTAAGTTCACAGTAGGGTCAAGCCCTCCGCCTGCCACTCTTGACAGCATAAGGGAAGCAGTGGTATAATGTGGGAGAAAAAAGTTATGAAGGGCTTTGCTAACTCCTGGGAAGCAAAAGGAGCTCCCACTTCTCCTCCTACCTCTGTTATCTTCCTCTGTGCTCATTCCCATATCAGGTCTGTTCTATAGCTCTGAGCACTTACTGCTGTGCAGGGTACTGAGGATACCCATGTGAAAAACACATGGCCCTGCTCCCACAGCGCTCCAGTGGAGTGTCAGAGAAAGATAAGCAAAAGACAAATCATTTTTGAAAATGGTACTTTTCCAGAGACAGAGCATAGCTGTGAAAGCTAGACTGCAGGTATTTAAGCCTACAGAAAATTAAGCAGGAAGATAACACGAGCAACATGAGTGGCACATGCTTTGTTTGCAATGTTGAAGGGAATGGGCTCAAATGCAGAGGAACTGGAGGCAGCACGGAGGCTAGAAAGCAAATGCAATCATCCAGAGTGGAGATGCCAAAGTTCTTTCCAAGTTGGAGTTGGAGGAGATGGAGACAAGAGGAGACCCGACAGGGTTTGGTGGCTGACCGTGGTATCAGAGAGAAAGAAGAAACAGAGGACAATGCAAGAGGCCTCCAGCTTGAGAGTCAGGCCCGAGCTGCTGTATTAGTGAACAGGAGAAGTAGTCTGTGGCTTAGCCAGCCAAACAGGAGAAGGAACAACTGAAGATGTCATGGAGGTAGTAGATTTCAGAAAGAAACTTCACATAATATGGATGCATATTAGACACTTAGTAAGTATTACTTAAATGAAATACTTTTGGGGGACATAGAAGGGGACATACAAATAATACAAAGTAGTCGGGTGAGGTGGCGCATGCTTGTAATCCCAGCATTTGGGAGGCTGAGACCGGAGGATCTGTGTTCTCAGCTAGCCTCAGCTACTTAGTGAGGCACTCCACAACTTAGTGAGACCCTGTTTCAAAAAATAAAGAATAAAAAATAGAGTTGGGGGTATAGCTCTAAGATAGAATGCCCCTGAGTTCAATCCCCAGTACCGCAAAAAAAATGAAAGGAAGAAAGGAACAACAGATGTAATTTTGAAACAGGGGGCTTTTGGGGTGTCAAATGGTCACATAACTTTGTTATGTTTCTTCCTTTCCTCTCCTGACCCCACAAAATTCCTCTTCCCCTTGCCCTATGAGAAAAATTCATGACAATGCCACCTGAAATACTTAGAAGTCATCAAAGCATCTACAATTTAATTATTTGTATTATTCTTAAGTAACCATGCATTCCTAGTTTGTAGTATTGTATTTTTTTAACTTTTTATACTTTTCTTGGTGCATTTTAATTATACATTATAGCGAGATTTAAAATGATACATTAAGCCAGGTATGGTGGCATACATCTGTAATCCCAGTACTTGGGAGGCTGAGACAGGAAGTTCCAGGACAGCCTTCATAACTTTTTGAGATTCTCATCAACCTAGCAAAACTGTGTTTCAAAAATTAAAAAGGATAAGGACTGTAGCTCGAAAGTAGAATGCCCCTGGGTTCAATTCTCAGTATGAAGAAAAATAAAAGCAACACATTCATACATATACTATTGCATTCTTAAAATATTATGTTAAAAGGAAAGCTGTTTTCAAACTATTACTTTATTGCTTAGGTTTATTGCTTCTTCATGGAGCCATTTTTATATGTTTAAAATCCTTGAAGCTGGGCGTGGTGGCACACACTTGTAATCCCAGGACTTGGGAGGCTGAGACCGGAGGATCTGGGTTCACGGCCAGCCTCAGGTACTTAGTAAGACCCTGTTTCAAAATAAAGAATAAAAAATAGGGCTGGGGGTGTAGCTCAGAGGTAGCATGCCCCTGGGTTCAATCCCCAGTACAAAAAAAAAAAAAAAAAAAAAAAATCCTTGAATACACACCAGCAGGATTTTCTACAACTCTGTCCTGTCAGAACACTTGGAGATCTGTTACCTTTGCTGAGTCCTAGAATTAACTTAATTCCTTCCTTTACTCTTTCAGGTAGATCAGCTAGACCCAACTAGGGATATGGGAGAAAGTTTACATTTTAGAAAAACAGAAATAAAAACTCTTCACATCTCTGTAACTTAGTACTAAGCCAATAATAGAAGGCACTTTATAGCTAAGGTGTCCCTGCCGCCAAGGGTCCCTAGTAGGCGATCATAGACTGCATGCAGGCCTGAGGCTTCTTTGACTACTCCTTACCCTCAAAGATTGGAAATTGACAGTACTTTAGAGTTAGGGGCTCTCGTTGGCCTGATGAGAGAGAACGGCAGTGGCTGATTCCTCCCTTCTTTGAGGGTGAGATAAGCCAAGAGCCACAAATCTCCCTGCCTTTATGAGACTGTTGCTTACCCTACTTAATTCTAGGTGTGCTTGGTTTGAGTCTAGAAAAGGCAATCTCTATTTCTCCACAAACCACTCATTGAGCTACTCACACCTCGTTTTTCCAAACAACCATGTTCACACACTTATTAGATTTATTTTTTACTTTATTACAATCCCAATTTTTCCTTACATTTACACAGTCTCTACTGTTTCCTATTTAATTACATTTAATCTATCCAAATCCTCACTGCTAGTTATCTTTGGGGAGGGGTAGTAGACTGGGGAATTTTTTCTTTTCTCTTCTTGATATTTCTCCATTTTTCATTTTTTTTCTTTAATGAGCATGGGTTTTTCAAAGTTCCTACCTCCCATTTGCTCAGTAAGTAATGACACCCGCATGCCCTTTTGACATTCTTGAAATGTCTTGGAATCACCCCTGGGTTCCTCCAAAGCCTGGTTTCTCACTGTTTCTTGGCTAGCACGGGAAGGGAGTGACTTGGATAAGGGTCTGACTCTATGCTTTGTTGCTTCTGCAGTTAGGAACGAGGATGGGTGAGAGAATGAGTAACACAGTGACTGAGAAAGCTTAAAAAGTGATTCATAACGCATACCCAGATAACGTGTCTTGGTGTCTTGCTCAGTTCCCTGGGGCCCTTCCCCAGGTCAGCCTCCATGGACATCACTGGGTTTTCCCCCAGGGGAGACCACTGCTGAGGTCAGCCCCATGCATTCCAAGCCCTCAAAACCAGCTGTGTTATATCCCTAGTCCAGAGTATATACAGTTCCTTAACAGCATCTAAAGGTCTTTGGGCTCCAAATCCATTTGCTTTATGGCCCACTTTCTGCCACCCCCATGGGTTGATTCTTTTTGCTAAAGAAAACATTCCTACTACACATTTCTCAGGAAAAACAAAAACTCAGAAAGATATAGACGAAGACTCTAAAGTCAGCTTCAGGAATTCATTGATTCATTTATTGTGCTAAGACACTGGACAAGGCATAAAATTATAAGACAGCTGATCCCTTCAGTGAGATCAAGACCTAACCAAACAGATGGACCAGAGAGACAATTATAGAATCCTCTGTGCAGATCAATATGGAGTCCGTAAGAATACACGAGAGGGTGATGTCTGCTGAAGCCGAGGGTCCCGCCAGAGTTCTGAGGGAAAAGTAGAACATGGGGGTAGGAAGAAGAGAGTTGGCCTTGTAGGCAGAGGGAATGCCATGTCCAGATACCAGCATCAAGAGAGAAAGTGACTGTGACGATTTCAAATCCAAGGGAAAGAGAAGAAGAAGGCACCGTTGGAGGGGAAGGCAGAGGCCATCATGCTATGCTAAGTGATAGCAATAACAGGAAAACTAGAATCAGAGATTATGCAGTTTTGAAGGTAGAATGAATCTTGGAAATAATTTGGCAGGTCATCTTGCAACTAAGGACACTGAGCTCCAAGACTGACTTGTGTAATGTTGCACAGTTTGCTGGGGGGAGAGTTGAATCTAGAACTATTAGGGATTCCTTTTACTGTTCCACCTCTCTCCCACTACGGCCGATCGCAGTCCTGCAGTGGGTACATCGTTCCGGAATACAGGCTTCCATGCTCATGAGGCAGGTGCCAGGTGGACCTTGCCCAGGGTGCGAGCAATCTTGTTATCAACCAGTTTTCCCAGTGTTACAAACTCAGGGCAATATTCAAGGGAGAAACAAATAGAAGAACTTGAGACAAGTAATTTCAGCAGAACAGGAGGCCCTGTTTTACAGTACCTTTTATAGCACCTTCTGCTCCTTGCTTTTCATCCAAGTGACTTCAGTCCTTTCCCCTACTTCTTCACATTTTCTGTTTCTTGTTCCAATTTTGACTTCATTTTTATCCTTTTCTCCCCATTACTCTCAATTTCTCTTTTCCTATGTCATAAATGGTGGAGAGCTATGGTCAGAAGTAGGACCCCGAAGGGATGCTCAGCATCCTAAGAAGGAAGCCCCGAGTATCCTACATCCCTTCCGTTTCCCAGTTCCACCTCTCAGCCCAGTGTTAACCTTCTTCCCCTAACCTATGGCTCTACCTGCTGTCACACAATGTGAACCTCAGCAAGGCTTGTAGAGAAGCCACGGTCAATGCCTCTGCATCTCCAACACAGAGCACTTCATCTATTGGCTCCCTGGGACCTCCTACCAGACATGAGAAGCAATATGAACACCAAGCAGACCGGAATTCCAGCTTCTCTTGTACCATCTAGGTGAGTGAGTGGAGGGAAATAAGTCTCTTGGAGGTCAGCCATTCCCACCAGATAGGCTTGGCTGCTGGACCTTGGCAAATACTCCAGAGAGACTGCAGCAGCCACCCCCGCCTGGGCGGGAGGGAGAAGAGAGGAGCATCGCCTATCCCTCTGCTCTTTTGAACTCATTTGGCCGCCAGCAGGAAGGAGAAGGGGGAAGATGACGCTCCTTGGGAGGGAGTACTCTGCCTCTGCCTGATGCATCTACCCGCAGAAGCCAATCTCACCAGATAAAGCGCATTTGTTTTGTGCAGCTTAGAGCTGACAGGGGGAGGTTGGCTGGCGGGATGGTTTCCGGCCTATTCATCCTGCTTCTGGTAAAACCACCTCTTAGGAGAAAGTGGCTAGGTTGCTTCCTCTCCTTTGTGACTGCTAAGCACCTGCTGGGTGTGAGACCTGCTGCTGGCTAGCCGGTCTCACCCCACTGGGATTCCCCCAGCAGCCACCTGAGCCACACAAGGCTTCTAGCAGTGGGCTTGTTGACAGGAGGAATGACTGAGGAGACTGATGAGACCAGAGGATCTTGGCCCCTTCCCAGGAAGAAGGTGGAAGCAGCATGGGGCTCAAATCCTGCAGTGGGTTTCTGTCCCAGTCAGCAGCACCTGGTGGATCTGATGGAAGGTCAGGAAGGAATGTGCCCAGGAGAAGATGACAAGGGGAGGAAGCTAGCTGGGCCGGGAGAGGCTCTGCACTTGTCCTAATCACAGACCAGCCACTTAGGCAGTCTCAGGATCTATGGGGAAATTGGCTCTAGTCTTTTTATTTTCTGATTTAAGTTTAAGGCATTAAATATTAGCGGATTCCTGTATCTACACCAACAAAATAACCCAATTGTAAACATGTTGCTTTTTTCTATACCACTTTGTTCCAGTTCTAGTTTGTAGGTTTGCAATTGAAGTTCGATTTCTCAGGTCATTCAGTGATTCTATAACTGTGGAGTGCCTACTAGCTCTGGGTCACAAAAGCAAGTGAGACCAGCTTGTGTCCTTAAGGAGTTCACAGCCAAGAAGAACATATAAATGAATACACTGAGGTACAGTGGCTTGGGGATCTCCAGAGATATTTTGAATGTAAAGATCCTTTTCTTTTTTTTTACATCAAAAACTTAGAAAATTGGGAGAAAATTAAGAATCCACAAAAGTTTAAAGAAATGAAGGATCATCACTAGTTTCATTTATGGAAAAAAAGGACATAGTAGCAGTGCATGGAGTGCCTGGGAAAGAAGGAACTAGAAGAGAGAACAGACTTTTGATATTCCAAAGTTTTGCAGTGTGCCTGACAGCTCTGAATATAACTGCTTAAGGATCGCCACCCTGCCTCTCTTGTTCTCCCCTGTACCTTCAGCACTTAGAAGAGCACCCAGCAAATAGTAGGTCCTCAATAAACAGTTGCTGACTAATGAGTTGAGATATCTAGATTCCCTGACTAGCTTGTCTAAGTACCAGGAATTTGGTGAGAGCTTAATAAATGTTTGACAGAGGCAATGAAAACAATTTTTCCTTCTCCCAAGCTCAAAATCTAAAGGGAAGGGAGATGTATTAGTTTCCCGTGACTGCTGTAACAAATTACTGCAAACTGGTTGACTTAAAACAAAAAAGTGAAGGTGTTGGCACGGGTGGGCTCCATCCGATGGCTCAAAGGGAAAATCTGCTCCATGCCTCCCCCTGGCTTCTGGTGGTTCCCAGCAATCTCGGCATTGCTTCGCTTGTAAATATGTCACTCCACTCCTGCCTGCATCTTCATGTGGTTTCTCCTCTGTGTCTGTGTCTTTGTCTCTTCCAGGACGACCTCATCTTGAAATCTTTAATTTTACATTTACAAAAACCTCTTCCAAAAAAGGTCATATTCACTAGTTCTAGGCATGAAGACTTGGATATATCTTTAGGGGAGAGGAAGACGCTCCAATCTTCTACAGGGGATTTTTTGAGAGTCTGGCCCACTTCAACTGGGCAGGATATGTGTTTGCCACTCTCTCACCTGCAGCTCAGATAAGTCCCCAGACAAGGACAGGCATCTAGAATAACCACGCCTCCAGTGACAGCACCCTCAGCACAGAGGAGTCCACTTTTACCAACTAGTTGGAAGATCCATGAGAAAAATAACCATGTCTCAAAGGCATAGGTCCTGATATGTAGTAGTCATTCATTTACTACTTTTAATAAAAATATCATTTAATATAAGAAATACCACCATTAACTTTAGTCTAAACATTTCATGTCTTTCTACTTTAAGTATTTCTTTAATGCAATAAATAGAGTCATTGACATTTTTCAATCTAATCAGATTGAAAAGTAAATTCCATATTCCCCAAATCAATTCAGAGATATGATCCTTAAAATTCTGTTCCTCCAAAAAAAATCTCAGTACTAAAATCTGCATTAGGGTCTCCTCTCTCTCTCTCTCCATATATATATATTATATATATATATATATATATAATATATACACATATATATATATGCACTAGGGTCCTCTAAACACTATATATTATATATAATATATAATAAAATATATAATATTAATATATAATACATTATATGTTATATGTTATATTAGTGTCCTATATATTATATATTATATAGGACCCTAATGCAGGTACATATATCTCCATATATATATATGTATATATGGAGAGAGAGAGACTTGATTTGACTTAATCCTATAGTCATATATATACTATATATAATATATAATCCTATACTCATATATATGACTATAGGTAAGCCCCATATGGGCAAGCCCTGTAATTATATGATATGACACATTTTTCTATACTCAAGATCTTTATTGATTTAACTGTGACAGCAGTCATTGGTGAGAATTTAATTTTTCCCTCATTTCCAAACAGCTGCTGGTTTGGAAAGACAGTTAAAAAACAAAACTGGCCATAGAACCACACAGGACTGCCTCAAGACTGCATGGTACCCTCTGCCAAATTTTTAAAAACTCAAGCTACTAGCAAAAGTCTTCAGAACATCACACCACTTGGGAATAAAGAGTGAAAGAACCCCAACATAGTTTTAGTGTATTCATTATTGCCCTTACAGTTAGCTCAATTTCTCTACCACTGGGGATTCACTTTAAGAAACCCCATAAATAATGGAATGTCTCCTTTTATCTCAAGCCAGAACAGAAAGTTGACAGATCTTCAGAACCTTCTAGAAGTGACTAAACTGAAAGAGAGTATAAAGGGCAAAAGATTACCTCTTCCTTCTCATTTCAATACCTATTAGCTACCTGTAACCATTTAGTACTTGAAATATAACTATTCTAAATTCATAGATGTGTTAGCTTTCAACTAATATGACAAAATGCCTGAGATAATAGGCTTAATAAAGGAGTTTATTTTGGCTCATGGTTTTAGAGATTTCAGTGCATGGTTGTTTGGCCCTATTGTTTTGGACCTGTGGTAACACAGTACATCATGGCAGAGGGCTTGGAAGGAAAGCCTCTTCACCTCATGGCAGCCAAAAAGCAAAAAGACAGGAAGAGGAAAGGCCTGGGTCTCAATGTATCCTTCAAGGGCATGCCCTCAATTACTTAATTTCTTTCCACTAGAACCCACCTCCTAAAGATACCACCACTTCCCAATAGGTTCAGGGGATGAGGACTAAGTCTTCAACAAATGGGCCTTTGGGGAGCATTCAAGATCCAAACTATAACAATAGGTAATGTAAATAAAATATGCACACCAAATTTTAAAGGCTTCATACGAAGAGACTGTAAAACATTAATAAAATTTTATATTATTATAGGTTGAAATATTGGCTGTATAAAATTTAAAATAATTTTATATATTTCTCTTTGTTTTCTCAATGTCGTGACTAGAAATTTTTAAATGTCATACATGACTTGCATTTATGGCTTGTATTTCTACTGGAGAGCTCTGGTCTAGACGATTGTGGATTCTAAGGTTAGGACAAGGCTCAGGGAAATGGCCAACTCTGGTGCAAGCACAATTCCCTTCATTTCCATTACCTCTGCCCTAGATGAGGAAATTATCTCTTGCCTTGAAGCAATCAATACAGATCAATACAAAAACCTCCCAAATATTCACTGTTACTTCCAATTTCATTGTTAATTCCAATCTTTGCCTCATGGCACTGTCACAGACACTTTTCTAAAGCTTAACTTTGACCATACTTTGAAAAATATGCATTAAAAGAGAGTCTCTAATTGTTCTGGGAGATAAGGCCATCACAATCTGCCTCTACACAGAGACATGAAGGTTATGCTGAGCTACTCATGTTTCTCTGATTGTGATAATAATAGCTTACACATTCAGATTTTACTGTGTGCTGGCAACTTACTTAATATTATACACAACTCTTGGGAGGTAGATGCAATTATTAACCCCACTCTAAAAATAAGTAGTTGAAGCCGGGCATGGTGTTGCACACTTGTAATCCCAGCATTTGGGAGGCTGAGACTGGAGGATCCGGGTTCGCGGCCAGCCTCAGCTACCTAGTGAGGCACTCCACAACTTAGTGAGACCCTGTTTCAAAATAAAGAATAAAAAATAGGGTTGGGGGTATAGCTCGGAGGTAGAATGCCCCTGCGTTAAATCCCCAGTACTGAAAAAAAAAATGTAGTTGGGGTATTGAGAAGGTGAGTAACTTAACCATGCTGAAATAACTAGTAAATGGTGAAGTTAACATTTAAACAAATAGTTGGTCCCAAAGTCTGTCTAATTAACTACTTAACTATTGACTTGTGACTTTACCATCTCATTTCTTCTGCTCTTTCTCATCTTGTCAGTCCAGCCTATCAATATGCATGCTTTGATACCCAGACCAACTATCACACCCCTTATGAAGCATTCATCACTCCCACAGTAACATACTTTTTTTTTTTTTTTTTTTTTTTTTTGCAGTACTGGGGATTGAACTCAGGGGCATTCTACCTCCGAGCTATACCCCCAGACCTATTTTTTTATTCTTTATTTTGAAACCGAGTCTCACTAAGTTGCGGAGTGCCTCACTAGGTAGCTGAGGCTGGCCGCGAACCCGGATCCTCCGGTCTCAACCTCCCAAATGCTGGGATTACAAGCGTGCGCCACCATGCCCGGCTATGTAACATACTTTTAAGAGGAGATGCGTCCTCCTCCCAGCAAGCATGTGTCACATACTTTCATTATTGTACTTAAGTTAGAGACTACTGCCCTCTTGAGATGCACATAACATTGACTTCTACCTCCAGTTTTTCAGAAAATGGGAATTCAACACATTTCTCTAATATTTTCATGAATTCTCTATGAAGATTTTCATGCTCACAATCAACCCAACCTAGAGGTTCCAGCCACCATGCTTACTGTTCACTCTGACCCAAAAAGGAACCCAGATTGTGCCTCTAGTTGTTAAAAAAAATGGCCCTCCCTTAAATACTTTATTATAATGATTTTCTGAAGATAGTGGACCATAGTGAGGGATTACACTGCACAATTCTGGAAAACAAATGATTATTTTGTAGCATATCTGTCTTTATTAAAATTCACTTTGTATACCAAAGGTTTGCTTATGAACCCTACTCAATTACATTTGGTTTGTGGAAATACCTTATTTTTTGTCACCTAGTTTTTAGTAACTTATGTCCATGAATTTTGTTTTACTATCTACTTGCTTATCTTTTTTTTATGTAGGAATCAGGGGTATCCAAAGGCTATGTGTCCATCACCAAAGCCATCCTTTCTAGTACACACATTCTTGAGATTTTAAGTCATACTCTCTTGATTAGAGGAAGTGCATCTTCTACTAGTATTTTTGGATATTTCTTCATTCTAGGAGCATATATAAAGGTTATATTTTCTGGGTTCTTTCTTATCTTGAAATTTCTTTGAAATGTGAAAAGATACTAAGTATAGGATTCTTAAATCTCAACCATTTCCCTTGAAGGCCTGTAGTCAGTGTTGTGTTGTCTCTAGGTTTTACTATTGCAAAAAAGAAATTCTAGATCAGGTTTCCTTTGTCCTCTATTTAAGGTAATTTTTATGTCATTGCTGTTTTAAGGTTTATTGTAATGGTTGCTATAATTATTCACCTGATGGTGAGATGCTTGCATAATTTTGAAGTTTTTTTTTTTTTCTTGAAATACAGAATTTTATTTAGAAACTTTGAAAGTAGAAAAAAACCCTGTCAGGAAAGACCAGGTGGAAAATGGGTTCCCAATAAAATGGAATTTTAGGGCAACAAAAGTCTAAAAGGCCACAAAAGAGAAATAGCACCACTGTCATTTGAACAATGGCTAGTTACTTGCATTTTTGGGCATTGTTAATCAATGAATCTGGGTTTTCCTCTGAATTCCATACAAAGCATGCACTACACAGCAATTTTATCATAAAATACCTGTTTTCTACACACATTTTAGGACAAGCTACCACCATAAACAAATCAATACAAACACATCAGGGGCTGAACAATCTCAGTAGTGGGTAACATACATTTTGCAGAATTCTGCCAAAGGAAATGAATAGGCCATGGGCAAAAGCAAATGAGGGAGCGTTAAGGAATGAAATATTTTAAATATTAATAATTAATTCAGACATGGTACTGTATTTTCTCCAAAATAAATTTAACATTTAGTAACACACTAGTGAATTTTATCTTCAAAGAGATTAGTACACTGGCAAAGTATTCAGTTAACAGTGGAGAGCTGTGGACAGCAGATACTGAAAACACCCCAGCCTTGTTGATCCCAAGGTCGCAATGGCCTTCACTGATCACTCCCTTTGCTAGAGGTCCAGCAAAAACATGCTCTGTAAAGCTATTTTTTGTCATTGATCAGCTGCATCCTTACTAAAAGCAAGTAGCCTGGTTGCCTGGATGAATAGAGGGTGTGTTTCAGCCCTGAGATCTTTGAGGTAAAGAACGTTTCATTGATCATTTCTCTGATAATTTTTCCATTTATTCCTGAAATTTCTATGTATTGTGTTTTGGTGGAGAAATGAGGTGTGTCCAGTTTTTTAATTTAACAACTACTTTTGGGGATTTGCCCACATCTCTGGGATTCAAATTGGGGTTGTGTCCCCTTTTCCTGTCTTGAGTTTACATTTAATGTATTTCTCTTCTCCGCTCCCCTTGCCCACTGGGGACTCCTCTTTGGCTCCTTAAGTTTGCTACTTAGCATTGGAAGTACAGCAGGCAGATAATTTTGAAGTTTTAACAGAATGCATCTAAATCACCTTTGCCAAAATTAAATCCCATAGCAGTGATCTTCAAACTGAAGCACACATAAAGATCTTCCAATGTGGATATGGGTGTGAATATCTTTAAAAGAACTAATTTCCAGATTCCCAACTTCTTTGTGTAAATTTTGCTAAAATTGAACTGCCTAGGAAAAGACAGGCTATGAAGATGTCATAGGCGTCATCTTTCCTATTTTCCCTTTCTCAGTTGCTTTCTGCCACTTTATATAGCTCCCATTCAATTCCATTCTTAAGGAGATGCTGTGGTGGTTTCTAAAAAATGATGGCAAGTTCTGTGACACTTTTTCCATCAAGAGTGGAGTCCTCTTAATCCAGTAGAGGACAGCAGAAGGAGGTTACATGCCTTACAAAGTCAGATAGGAAAGGCAATGCAGCTCCTGTTTTGCTCTGGAGCCCAGGGTCCTGTAAGAAGCTGACTCCACTGAGGCCCCATTCAGCCCAAGCCATATGGAAAGTCCATGACATATAAGGCATTGGACATATAAGCAAAGGAGTGCTAAGATTCGAATTACGATGTCTGTTCCAAAATTCCTATGTTGAAACATAATCATTGATGTAATAGTATTAGGAGGCGGGCCTTTTAAGAGGTGGTTAAGTTATGAGGAAGAAGCCTTAATGGATGGGATTAGGGCCCTTATTAAGACCATAAGGAATGGGTTCCCACTTTTACACTCTTCTGACATGTGAGAACACAATACTTGTCCACTTATCTCTGCTCTCTGTCTCTCCCATCTGCCATGTAGGACATGGGAAGAGCACCCTCACAGGCGGTCAGTCTCTGGGGTCTTGATCTTGGACTTCCCATCCTGCAATACTGTGAGAAAGAAACCTAGTCCATGGGATTATGGTACAGCAGCAGGAAGTGTCTAAAATGAGGACTTTCTAAATAATTCCAATCTCTAACAATAGTCTCCCTAGCCTTTGTTGTTTTCAGTTGCGTCCTCAGACATCAAGAGGAAGAGCTCAGCCATGCTCTCTATGCCCTGACCAATTCCTGGTGAAAGAATCTCTAACCATCACAAAATGGTTGTTTTATGCTTCTGAGTTTTGGGTTGGTTTGTTATATAGCAATAGTAACCAAAATAGATACATTGGCCCAGGGCAGTAAAACCTCTAGAGTGCCAAAGAAAGGGACCAATTTAAATATTGATATAGATGTTGATGAAGTACTCAAGTGACTGTATAGTGCATATTATTACATGTTATGTGGCTTCTAGTTATCTGCTTTCAATAAAATTATAAGAAGACCTTATAAATGTATGAACTGTTAGAAAAAATTTTAATGTTTGGTAGCTAAGCTTTTGGTATACAAGTCATAAATAATTCGAAGAACATATGGCATTATGGCAATAAAACTTCTATTCACATTTATGTGAAAGAAATTTATTTATAAAATAAAGAATAAGCGAAATATGGTAGTGTATACCCGGTACTTAGGAGACAAAGACAGGAAGATTGCAGGTTTAAGGCTGGTCTCAGCAACTTAGCAAGACCCTGCTTCAAAATAAAAAATAAAATAAGTCTGACATTGCAAGTCATAAGTAGAATGCCCTTGGGTTTAATTCCCAGTACCCTCCAAAAAGAAAATAAAATGAGATAAAGAATAAGAATAGAATGGATGTGGTATTATGTCTCATTCTAACAATACATATCCATAATCACATGAAATGACTAACCAAAATACAGATATTCCTATCCATCTTATTAAGAATTAAATTTTCAATAAAACTACACTTCTTATAGTTAATAACTATCAAAATATATTTAAATCATTTTTATCAGTTGAGTAATAGCAATCATAATTACAGCTCAAACTAAAATTTTATATACCATTTGGAACCTACAGTCATGGAAAAAAAATTTTCTATCTATATTGAGTTATGAAACACATATAAAATTACAAATATTTAGTACATATAATGTTTTTTACATCTATCTATCTATCTATCTATCTATCTATCTATCTACATTGTAAAATGACTATTCCCATCAAGCTGTTTAACATATCCATTGCCTCACGTCGTTTTGAAGCCTAGGAGTGAGAGGAAAAAAAGATGTTGGCTGCAAACCTTCAGCTGTAAGATCACTAAATACCAGAGACCTAATATACAGCATGGTATCTACAGTAAAAAATAATATATTGTGTATTGAAATTTTCTTAAAACGTAGATTTTAAGTGTTCTCACAGAGCTTTCTTTTTTTGTGTGTATGTGTGGTATAGGATGTCCAACCTGGGGACATTCTACCACTGAGCTACACCTCTGCCCTATTTTATTGTTTATTTTGAAATGGGGTTTTCCTAAGTTGCCCAGGCTGGCCTGGAACTTGTGATCATCCTGTCTCAGCCTCATAAGTGTTGGGATTATAAGTGTGTGCCACCTCACCAGGCCTCACAGACTGTCTCAGTCAGTGTTCTCACTGCTATAATCTAAAAAACATGACCACAAACTTAGAGGAAGGAAGATTTGTTTGTTCATGGTTTCCTTGGAAATTCTGGGTTCAGTCCATGTGAGGCATGGCGGTGGGAATTGGAAAGAGGGAAAAAACACCTGGGCTCAGGCCAGAAGCAGGAGAGCAATCAAGGGGAGGAGATACAGCCACCAAGGCCACACCCCCAGGGACCCACCTTCTCCAGTTACACCTCACCACCCAGGCTACCACCTGGATAAATCCATTACAATAGATTTATCCACTGATGAGATGACAATGTTCATGACTGAATCATATCAGTCATGATATGAAGTTAAATGTTTTTTCTAATATAAGTTTTCCTTTTTATCTTCAAAAAAATTTATCATTTCTTATATCACATAATATTTTCAGAAGACATTTGGCATTTTTCCCTTGTTGATTCACATGCCTCCTATTTTCCTCTTCCTCCTCAGATGTGTGATTGTATTACATGTGTATAGAGTAGTGGAAGTGGTTGGGAATCTCCAACTATCTTTTAGGATCCTCTATGTTATTGGGTCCATGAAAATTCTCTCTACAGAGTAGAAGACTTCTGACCTATATTCATTTTGATGTTATAGAATTTTGCATTGTTTCAAATAATTCTCTTGATGATAACATCAATAATTATTTTTGATGATTTTAATACTTTTATTAATGCATTGTAATTATGCATCATAGTGAGATTCAAGGTGATACAAACATACATGTACGCAGCAGTTGGTACAGGTTAGTTATATCAGCAGTGATAACATTCATATATGGACACAGAATTATTTGAACTGTTTCCTTCATCACTTCTCCTTTTTCCCCCTCCCACTTCTCTCCCCCAATGCACTTTCACTATTCTACTGATCTCTCTCCTTATTTATCTGAAGTCCCTTATTTTCTATTTTCTTTCTAGGTTCCACATATGAGAGAAAACATACAACCCTTGATTTTTCAAGACTGGCTGATCTCACTTAACATAATATTCTCTACTTCCATCCATTTTCCTGCAAATGGCACAGTTTTGTTCTTCTTTACAGTTAAGTAAAATTCCATTGTGTGAAAATATCAAATTTCCTTTAGTCATGAATGACCAGTCACCATGGTAATCTATAAATAAGGGATGAGAATGTTGATATCAACATGGCAGTCTTTGTTTTTATGGTCATGAGAGGGAATGGAGTGTGTTGAGAATGCCACATTGGCCACATTTAGGATGGAAACAGCAGAGAGAATGTCTCTCAAGTGGCAGGAAGAGGTGTGTGGCAACAAACCCCCGCTCACAGTTCACTGAAAATCAGCATGCTATAAGATGCTGATCTTTGATTCAAGCATTTCCTCCACCCAGCTGCTGCCTAAGAGCCTTTAATTAGAAGAAACACAATACTCTCCAAACCGTGATGTTGGCTAACATCCATTTGTATTTGGTTCTTACAAAGGTCAATATTGAATGCCATCAGAGTTCACTCTGGGGAGAGTGTGAGCCTAACCTCCTAGAGCCAAAAATATCCCCCAGGCACAAACACAAATGTGGGTTCCATTCCACATTAAGTTGAAGAAACATTATTTCCCTACAATCAGCAAAGTTGTAAGGAAAACAAGCACACAAAGGGCATTTCTCTAAATAGTGCTGAACTGTATCGATGACATGTATGGCATTTGCTGCTCTGTCCCTTCCACATTGTTAACATGGGAACTTCCACGTGAATACAGAATGACCCCCCGCCCCTCGCCCACAGCTGGTTGATCCAGAGGTTGGCACCAGATCCATGCTAGGCCAATCTAGTGTGCCATCTTTGCAGCGACAACTGATTGTTCCAGGTAGGGCAGAACTGTGCCGGAAGTCCCATGCTGAAGACATGGACTTGGCACTGAGAGTTAGATCAGTCTCTTCTCAGTGGTGAAGAGGGAATTCATAGCCGGGCGTGGTGGCGCACGCTTGTAATCCCAGCATTTGGGAGGCTAAGACCAGAGGATCCGGGTTCGCGGCCAGCCTCAGCTACCTAGTGAGGCACTCTGTAACTTAGTGAGACTCGGTTTCAAAATAAAGAATAAAAAATAGGGCTGGGGGTATAGCTCGGACGTAGAATGCCCCTGAGTTCAATCCCCAGTACCGCAAAAAAAAAAAAAAAAGGGAATTCATGTCGTCTTTCATATCTTGTGGGGAAAGCCAAGAGAAATTGTGGCTGTTGTGATGGTGGTCCATCTGCATCTCTTCTACTTCTGCAGCCGGAGTCTTTAACTCTTTTTAGATTCTCTGAGGGAACAAAAGATCTTGAACACAAATTACTATCTTTTGTTAAAATGGTTTGAGTTTAGTATCTGGGTTTGTGAACAGTGAATTCCTGACTTACATAATTGTGTTTATCAGGACTGACTACAAGTGAGTTACCAGCCTTCATTTTTATGAAAGAGCAAAGTATATGGTTCTTCTTTGTCACTGACTCTTTTCTTTTGTCCTTTTCTTAGAGTTTTCTTTTTTACTCTACTTAGGGTTAGAAAATCATTTTTTCAAAATGGCATCTTGTGAACAGTAATCGCTCTGCGGGGTTTTCCTGATAGGACTGCTTCCATATGCACAGTGCTCGGTTGATAAATGCTGTAAGATACCCAGAACTCATCACTTCTGCTAGCAAAATTCTCTCAGAAATGGAAGCCAGAAGAGTCTTTTTTTGATAGGCCATGTGCCAAGATTTTGTTCATTTAAGAAAGAATATAGAAAGTAAAACAAACGAAAGAAAAATAAGTCATGGCAGCAAGAAGAACTCTGTCCACCATACAGCAGCTGCTATGCACGGACAGATTGCTCATGGCTCACACAACATTAGTAGTTCTCTCCAGGAAGATGGGGTAGGATGGGATGGGATGAGCAAGTACATGCAGGGCTGTGGGTATGCCTCCCAAGCAATTGGGATTGTGAATAAAACAGAAATTAATCCAGAGGCTGCACCAGAGACTGGCAGAAACTAAATAAGTTGGTAGGGAGGAGGAGCAGTGGCCTCACTGTTACATACAGACACATACCAGCTCTGCCAGAGCCACAATTCAACATCCTTGCCTTGCCTTTCCAGCCTCCATTCTCCAGTCCATTTCAGTGTCACCCTCATGGATCCATGCTACAGGAAAGGAGTCTTCTCCTGGAGATTCACTCATGTCCAAAAGAACTCCTGCTGGGAATGCAGTTCTCTTCAAAGAAGTGCGCACCAGTGGAATGGAGTTGGTCCTTTGTCACACTCCTGAAATACGGCAGGTGCTGACATTCCATTCCATTTCCCATTTGGAGATATAAGTAAAATTTCTCCCTCCCTTGACTCTTCCATAAAATAAGTACTGGAAAGCTCTTGCTCTCTGGGAGACTCTTATGTACAACCTGGAGATGAACACAGTCCTTGGATACACAGCAAAAATAGCCTACATACCTAGATCTCAGGACCTGCCCCATCCTTTTCTTTTCATTTCTTCCATTCATCCAGAAGATGCTGCTCTTGCTGCAGATGTTGGTTGCAACTTTTAGCACATGGAATTAATTGACAATTTGGTCAAAACAAGCAATCTTGTATTTATTTTAGATTCTACTCCTTCCTAATTATTTATAGCACAGGAAACCATAAAATTAGATATTGAAGAGCAGTCATTCCACAAAAATGGTCTCAATAATGTGTAGGACACAAGCAAGAGTCACTCCCAGTTAAAGAACTAGAAATCAGGAGCTGAGCCCTGATGCCCATTCAGTGTTTGGGCTGAGTTAGTAGAGCAGGCCTGGAATTGTGCTGTGAAGATACCCCCTGAAGTTTGTTGGTCATGCTTCCTCTCTCCAGAAAGTTCTTAAATGTAAGACCCAGAACAAGAGGCCACAGAATTAACAAGAGGCCACGGAGTTAACAAGAGGTCATAGAGTTAACAAGAGGCCGCAGTTCTTTTGTTAGACTCTTCAGTGCTGAATGTTAAGTAAAAGGAGATGAGTCGAGCTTCCTGAGTTCCAGCTTCTCTATGGTCTCCAGCAGAGTTGCAAGTATGGCACCTGACCCCACATCAGCCCTGCAGCATAATGCACAATTTAAGATGGACAGTAAGAAGCCAGCCCAAGCCAAGTTGAGGTTTCATTCAGGGAAGATCTTGATTATCCATTATTTTAAAAATCCACCCAATATTGATGAACATGTTGGTTTGAACACAATTCTTTCCTCCAACCTTGGTACTGGGGATTGAACCCAAGGGTGTTCTACCTCTGAGCTACACTCCCATCCCTATATTATTTTTCATTTTGAGACTAAGTTGCTGAGAGTATCACTAAGTTTCTGAGATTGGCCTTGAACCTGCAATCCTCCTGTCCCATCCTTCCAAGTGCTGCAATTATAGGTGTGTGGCACTGCACCTGGTCACAGTTTACTTTAAAGGAATGGAATCTTCTAGGAGTGAAGTCGGGTAGTGTGGTCAACCAGCACTGCAAATGTGCAGGGTTTAAGTTAGAAGGTCAGAGTTCGGTGCCAGGAGCTTTTCTTATAAAGGAGGAAGACAGTCTGTGTGCCCCACATTCTCTGCAACAGAGGCTGCCCACAGGCCTTGACCATGTCTGTAAGAGCAAGTAGCCGTCCTGGAGAACCTATACAGCCTCAAGAACAGCCACACACGTGGGGAGGACTACGCACAACCCACAAGAGTGACTCAGGGCTCCTTTAGAAAGCAGCATCAAGGGCACCGAGGCAGAGCTGTGGACGGGCTCTGTGCAGGCCTCAGCTGTGTGGCCTGGAGCATGTCATTGACTCCCACACTGTCACCCCAAACATAAAAGAAGAGAGTTGAACTAAGTGAACTCTAAGGGCCCTTTCTGAAAGGAAAAGCCATGATTATTCTATAACTTTTTAGTTGATTTTTATTAACTCAGGGGCATATTAGAGGATTTTTTGTTGTTGTTAATTATTGCTGTGATAAATGACATACTTGGAATGTTACTAGTATAATAATCAGGTGCTAGACAACACACACCATTCTCCTGATATTTTCTCTTGGGTTTTACAAAGTACTAATTGATGTGGCAGGGATGATCAGTGTGTGAGGTAAGCTCCTTACTGGGAATATGACATGTATAGTTTATGTACTTCATGACAAGGCACATTTTGGTTATATCTCTTACACTGGCTCTCAGCTGAGGGTGTGGGGTGATATTTGAGAACAAGATAAAGGATATTAACAAAATATTATAGCAGTTTTAACTGGTGTCAGTGCCTTAGAGTTTGGGGGATGGGTGGTTAAACACACGATGTGGCACCCAAGCCGTCTGTGCAGAAGGGACTCTCAGAGTGCATATTGCAAGCAGACTCCTGCATGTGTTTGCCAACAAAAATACAGTGCTAAGTTCACACTAAGCTTGGGTTTTTTGTTTGTTTGTTTGTTTTTGGGGATGGAACTCAGGGGCATTCTACCTCTGAGCTACATCCCCAGTACTAATTTTTATTCTTTATTTTGAAACAGGGTCTCACTAAGTTTCGAAGGGCCTCACTAAGTAGCTGAGCCTGGCTGTGAACCCCGATCCTCCTGTCTCAGCCTCCCAAGTACAGAAGCTTGGGCTTTTGAAAGAAATTCAAGTCTGATTTAGAAAGCAAAAAAGCTATTACTAATAATAGTAATTTTAAAAGTGGACAAAATTATAAAGAAGACATATTCTAATTTTTTAAATTAGAATAGCATGTTAATTAGGTTAAACAACCAAATGCAAATTCGATGAGACATTAGGCAGAAAGAAGAAAACTTCAATAACTATAATTAGTAGTGGACCTTCAGAAAATAGAGAAGATATTAGATCCATGGAAAAAGAACAAGATGCCATAAAAAGAAATATTAAAGAACAACAAACATTCTTGGAAATCAAATATATGAGAGCAGAACTGACATACTCAATGAAAATTTTGAAGATGAAAACTGGAGAAATCTCACAGAAATTAGGGTTTAAAAAAAAACAGAAAGATCAGAAAATTAGATACCAGTTCTAGTGGTTCAACATCCAAAGAAGAGAAATGGAAGACTATAAAGAAATTATACAAAGTTGAGAGAGGAAAAAATTCATTTCAAACAAAAAGTCAAGTTGAGAATGACATTGACCTTTTCAGCAATAATAGTAGAATCAAGGTTAAAGAGGAGCACCTCCAGGAACTTTCTGATGGAAAATAATTTACACTATGCCCAAATCATATATAGAGGTAAAACTTTCAAACATGAAAAATATCAAAATAAAAGCAAAACAAACTATCCCATGCACTCTTTGCTAGGAAGCTACTGTGGAATACAACTCTTAAAGAATGTTACTAAGTTAATGTCTTTCAGACTAAAATCTCCCTCCTCACCTTCTCTGTTTGGCTTTGTGATGCTGGGACAACACTTCAGACATACACATATTTCTTTCTCAGGAGGCTCCACATTCACCTCTGCCAATAGGGGGCATCAGCGAGCAAGAGAGACTGCAAGGCTGGAGGGGAGAAGGAATGTGTTTCTTGCCCTTTGCTTCCTATTTCTGTCAGTTTCATCCCAACAATGGTTCTTCACCTGGTAGCAAGAGCCAGTGCTTGCTTCTCAGAGGCATAAGCCCCAGGAGTATTTTCCCTCTAAGTTCCTTAGACACCAATCCCAGCACAATTACTCCTTTACTCATAGGTAGGATTGTCTTCTCGCAGGGATCTCTCTCCAAGTCCTCCCAGTTGTTTCTTTGTCTCTCTCCCTGTTTTCTACAGTTACCTCTATGACACCTCAGATTTCACTTTTTTTGACTCTATGAAATCTTCTTTAGGGTAATAATTCATCTCAACTGCCACTTGACTAGACCCTGACTGATTAAAAAAAAAATACTTCCCTAAATTGAAGGAATAAAAAGACAGGGAGTCCAGGAATGAGACCAATAAAGAAGGGGAAATATAGTCATGTGTCGCATGATAATGTTTTGGTCATCAACATGCATGATAGCGGTCTCCTAATATTTTATCACCTATTGATGTCTGTCATAGCCATTTTCATTTGTGTAACTATGCTCACACTAGTAAATTCCTACAATGATGATAAAAACACCCAACTCATTTTTCAGAACATGTCTCATCATCCATTTTAATTTTCTGCCATTGGGACAAAATAACTGAGGTAACCATTTTGACTCATGGTTTCAGAGGTTTCTTTCAGCTCATGGTTGCTTGGGTCCATAGCAAGGCTGTACTCTATGGAGAAAACACATCACCACATGGAGGCAAAGAAACAAAAAAAGAGAGGAAGGGGCCAGGATCCCAGCATCCCCTTCAAAAGCATGTTCCCAATAACCTAACTTCCTCCCGCTAGGTCCTCCCCCTTAAAGGCTCTACCACCTTCCAACAGTACCATTAGCTGAGTACAAAACCATGAACCTTTGGGGGACATTTGAGATATAAACCATAACATCATTGTTAAGCAATTCATAACTAACTGTGCTTAAGAGAATGAAGAGAAACACCAAGACAATAGCCATGTGGTGGACCTAAAGACCAACTAGTCCATTTTAGAGTATACTGAAGAGCTTCCAGAAGCATTTCTTCATGAAGATGAAAACATAAAATACTGCATGTGTTTAAATATAGTGAGAAGGTATTTATACCACTCAAGGAACTGGGTTTGAATAAAATAAAGACTAACAAATAAAAATAAATGAATAAAGATGTTGATTATAAACAGTGGGAAAACAAAATGTTAGGCAGCTTAAGGTGAGTGTCCTTGCTGTACAACATGGCTCTGCTATGAATAGCTTTCACATGGATATAATAAAGCAATCACTTATTATTGATCAAACTAAAAGTCAAATATAACTCTGTTGTGTGCTTGTGTGTGTGTCTCAGAGAGGTCATATTTGCATGTGAAAGAAAGCTAAATTCTCATTGTTGTAGTGGAAAAGTTAGTCAATATAAAATGAATTAATGCACATTGTACATTTAGAACAAAGCCTGGCCTATGTTAAGAGTCACACCAAGCATTGATTGAGTGGATTAGTCATATAAATACTAGAAATAAAGATTTCTTCATAGTTCCCTGAAGGTCCTGAAACTCCACCATTTCAAGTGCTTTTTACCCACAGCTTAAAATAAATAAGTAAACAAGAATTATTTTTTATTTCTCCTATTCAAGACATCAACAAAGATGATAGGACAGAATGAATCAAGGATTTCAAGAATTTTGAAGAAGTAAGAAATAGCAGGGATGGTACCTGGAGTTAGATGAACTACTAGGTTACAGGTCTATTCCTACAGACTGCCAATGCTTCTGACCCTAAAAGCAAAGAGTTAGGGTCTAATGACAAAATTAAAGGGAAGAGACCACAGAAGACCACCCTCACTTCTGACATCAACTTAGTTCAAGGATTTCTCCAAACCTCCCTGAGTTTCAATAACTTACTAGAAGACTCACAAACTCAGTGAAACCTACTATACCCACAGCTGCATTTATTACAGGGAAAGGATAAATTGAAGTCAGCCAAAGGAAGAAACATAGGGAAGAGCCTAGGAAATTCACAGTCATGTGGCTTCCATTGCCCCCAGAATGCATGACCCTCCCAGCATCAATGTGTGATTGTACACAGCATTTTGCCAGCCAGGAAGCTCACTGAGCCTCTATGTCTAGAATTTCATTGAGGCTTGGTTAGATAGGCATGACTGGTGGCTAGTCCACATGAATAAATTGGATCTCTAGGTCAACTGATCCCATATGACCCCAAGTTCTTGCTATAAATTATAAAGTTGGCCTTTCTGGTGTAGCCAGCCCCCATCCCAAAACTGTTGGGTTTGGCTATTCAAATGAAGAGGAAAAGAAAGGGGAGGAGAGGAGAGGAGAGGAAGATTTTCTCTGAAAAAGAAAAGTAATCAATTTCCCACGCAGGTGACGACTACTCAGTAATAATTGTGTTTGCCTTGCCCTGCACATTGGCCAGAGCTTTTGCACGCTTCTTAAACTTCACAACCACTCCATGAGGTGTTGAGACTCTTGCAGACAAGGAAACAGATACTCGAGAAAGCCAAACCAATAATTCTATATCCCCCAAACTAGAAACAAAACATTCTGGGGGTAGAAGCCAGGTCTTCTGGTCCCTGGTCCTGTTCTTTCTGATATCATTTACAGTATTTGTTCTCCACACATATATCGGTCTTCTTCCCTTTACTCCAATTCTGCAAATTTTAGACTTCCAAAATGCTCATGACAATCTCTTTCCTTCTTTGTTAACTTCACATGCTTCTCATAAAGTTTTGTGATAAAGAGATGCACATCCAGTAACTTTGCAACCTGGGAGCAATCATCTTGGGCCAAAATCTATATGCAAATTTTTGTTTTGTTGTAGAATTTTGCCATAATGAAGCAGTCATTTGTCTCTTAGACCCTTTCCTTCCCAGTCACTCCACCCCTTCCACTAACTATTGGTGAAATTGGCACTGTGTCAAAGAGCTAACAAAGAGATCTTCCTAAAAGGCTTCACTGAATGCAAACAAAGGGTACCTGGGCTTGGATATCAGGGAGGGCTAATGAGAGACAGGGAGAGCCAGGTGCAAGACATTTTTGTCCTTATATTTAGATTTTCTCTTGCATTTGTTCCTATGATTGCTTTTTTAACCAATTGCTTTAATAAAAACTTGCTAACTAGTAGCCTTTTATCTAATTCTTATTGAATATTACTGGAAGCAATAATCAACACAAAATAAAGCTAGCATTGGTTAAAACTGTTTGTAATAAATTTTATGGATAAAAATGCCAAAAAATTAAAAGTGGGAAAATATTTGATAGGAATAAACTTTTATTTTATTTATTTTGACATAATAGGGACTGAGCCCAGGGCCTCACACACATTAGTCAAGTGCTCTACCACTGAGCTACATCCCCAGCCCTAGAAATGAATTATTCAGAATAAATTCTACAGTTTCTAAAATTCTATATGATTTTTCTTTGGGGGGGGGTTCCTAAGGATTGAACCCAGGGGGGATTCTATAACTGAGCTATACCCCCGGCCCTTTTTATTTTTTATTTTGAAACAGGGTCACACATTTGCTGAGGGTCTTACTAAGCTGTTGAGGCTGGCCTTGAACCTGCAATCTTCCTGTCTCCACCTCCCAAAGTACTGGGATTACAGGCATGCACCATTGTTCCTGGCATAGAAATTGCTCATGATTGTAAATCATGACAATGAGTGGAAGTATCAAGTCTTGACATATTTACTTAATTTGACCCAAGAAATAAACTTGATAGAAATAATTTCTGCAAAAGAAAATCAGTAATCACAAAATATACAACTAGGCAAAATAAATACACCAGAAAATAATTGGTCCCAATAATAATTATTCTTTTATTAAAAAAATAAAAATGGTTTAACTGTTATGGAAATGTTATCAAAGAATTGAATTAACAAAGATTAAACTTTTTAAAAACTTTTTAGTAAAAATTCATTTCATTAATTTAATGTAATCTTAACTAAAATATTTGTATTCATAAATACAGAGATAAAACATCTATGGAATCAATATGGAATTCTAAAACAGTGGAATCAAAACAGTGAGGTTAAAATATTATTTATTCTTTTGTTCCTTTCTGTGGGACTCATGTAAAATGATATAACCACTAACATTACCAAATGCAAGGAGTTGCTATTGAGAATAAGACTGATATCTATAAAATGGTTGCCAATGTAAATAATCTGAATTTGATTCGTACATCCCTTGAAATGTAAGAAAAGATGTTAAATCTGATTGTGTGGATCCTGCTTGAGCCTGTCATGGACCTGAGACAGTAAAACAGAGCAGAGCAGATGATAATTAAATCGCTAGAGCCTCCCTTGCCTTGAATGTTCTTGCAATAAAGTGAGCCCCCTCCCCACCCCCCATGATGTAGATCCTCCTTCTATGACTTTATTTCCTTCTAGTGTCCCCCTCCACCCTTGCCACCTATAGTTGTGGTAGAGGGAGAGGAGGGGAGAGGAGGGGAGGGGAGGGGAAGACTTTCAGTGATTCTGGTCCAACTCATTTATGAGTCAATCTCACGTTTCCAGATTTTGAGACTCAGTTTGCCAGGTGGGCCAGCTATTAGACTCAGTTCTCACCTTGAAACTCAGATGAATCCACTCGTGAGCCTGCTCTCTCAGCACCACCCCTGCAAGTATTCTCTCCTGCCTCAAACTAGTCCTTAACACACAATGGTCAAAATCCTGCCCCTAAACTCCAGCTTTATGTTGACAGCAGCCATCTGCTACCAGGCTTACCTGAGCTGCCCACCTACATGGCTGTCTGTCACAAAGGCCCCACCCCATTTCTGTTCTGGTCATCCCTGTTTGCCTACACCAGTACTATCATGTCCGAATAGTATGTCTAGTAATATGTTTAGTGGTAAATTTCTGTTACCCACTCTCACGTCTGACTCTACCCTAGGCATCTGTCGAAACCCTGTGGACCTGTTGGATTCAAACTGCTAGCCCTCCCTGTCTGCCACATCCCTGCTCTTTCGCAGGCCAGTGGTAACAAGATGAGGCCCTGGCTGGCCTCCTTCTCTTAGAACATTCACTGTCAAACTGTCACAGCTACACCAGGCAGTGTTCCAAGAGGCCCTGGTGAACACATGGTAATACAGAAATGGCTGTGAAGTCCCTCTCGGGGGATCTCTGAATTAAGTTGAGGACACAGGGAAACTGCAGATTACATGTGTTGAAGAAGTCAAATTCTTACCCCAAACCTACTGTGTCCAGAAAATGCCTCATCCCCAAACCTTTCTTCTTTAAAACAAGGCAAAGCTATTCTCCCTGGACTTCCCTACGCCAACCCTCATCCCCACCTTCTCTCCTCAGTCCGCTCAGACTCACTCCAATTGTTCTCTCACTGAATTCCACTTCAATCTCTTGCCCTCATTTGCCTGGCAATTCTAAACTCACACTTGTTCTGCAGAGCTAAATTTCCAAAGGAGTCTTGAGTTTCACAATTAATAGACATGTTACAAAACAAAAATAAAACAGAACATCACACTGGGTGGAAGCCATCTCATGGATTTTTTTTTTTTTAACCAGAAGTGGGGATTTGTGATATAAGCAGCTGCTACAAAACCAAACAAACGACAGTGCTCAACTCAGAGTTTGAGCCTATCCAGGGGCCGAGTTGTGTTTGCTTTGAGGTTTTGTGAAAGGTCATGAGGCCTAACAAAGTTCAGATGAAACTTGGCTGTTTTTCCGTTAGACTCTGGCTCAGAACTTGTCTTGTTTCATGTGGTTTGGAGTTTTCAAACACAGCGCTTTGCACAGTGCTAATAAATGATTCTTTCTCAGCATGGAAAGCAATTAAACGTATGGCCTCTTGGGTTTTGGTCTAGAATCAGTATTTATTTATTAGGAGCTGGAGAAGAGCTAAATGGCCTGGAAGAAGGATCACGCATAATGAGGAAGCCAAATTTGCTGAAGACACCACATTCGAGATGACTGGAGGCCCAAAAAGCAAGCGAGGAGCTCCTGAGGAACCCATAAAATTAGGCCACTGGGAAATTTGCTAATGAATGGAATTTAGCATCAGCCTACGAGGAGCAAGTTAGGCCTGCTTGCAAAGCCCCAGGAAGACCACATGAAAGGACCCGGCACCATCTGTCTTTGGCCTTCACAGACCACTCTGAAGGGGTCCCCCGAGCTTTCCCCTGCAGACACCTCTTGAAGCTTTCTCTATCACACACCTCTCCAGCAGTCAACTTAGACTCACCCAGGGGCTGAGTTGAGGGACCCCCCCTAACAAGTCTCCCTCTGGCTGTTCTCATTTAACAAAGGGCTGCTCTAACAAAGTACCACAGACTGGATGAATTAAACAACAGAAATCAATTTACTCACTGTTCTGGAGGCTGGATATCCAAAATTAAGATGTCAACAGGCCTGGTTTCTCTGAGGGCTTCTCCTTGTCTGGAAAATGGTCATCTTCTGGTCTTCCCTCTGTGTGTCTGTGTCCTGATCTTTTCCTATAAGGAGACCAGTCACTTGGATTAGGGCCTGCCCCTATGACCATGTTTAATATTTCTTGTCCCTTTAAAGATTCTGACACCAAATACAGTCACAATGGAGGTACTAGGGGTCAGGACTTTACTGTGAACTTGGGGGCACACAATTCAGTGACCCCACGAGGCCGCATACCCTCCAGTGCAGTACAGTGTCTGTTGTGACTGCAGCACAGCCCTGGCACAATGATGAGGGGAGACCAGCCCTGATGAGGGAAGCCTAGCCTCTCCTTGTGCTTCATGCCTTCATCTGAGGATCAAGCTGATCAAACCTGGAAGAGAGAAAGTGGCACAGCTGTGCAACAGGCCTAGCTGGGCACAAGGAAACCATATCTGCACTCACTTATTTTCAGGGCTCAATTGTCTGCTTATAGGGACTTGCTGGACTAGGTAGGTCCATAAAGACCAGTCTCCAAATAATTCCCACTGTGAACCCAGCAGCATTCAATTATGGCTTCAATGAAATTTTTAATGAACATGTCTAGTCACTGGAGGTGCAGCTTTGCTCATGCAAAGCTGACATTTCAGTGGAAGAGCTTCTCAATAAACAAATAATTTAATAGATAAATAAATCTTCATTGCCTGGGATAAGGCACAGAGCAATGATCAACAGACTGATCACATAAATGTTACCAGTTCTTTACTCCTCTATCCACGCCCTTTTCCATATATCTTTGTAGTTCTTCCCTCAAGAGGTGGAGTCTATTTAGTCAAATGACTCGCAGTGACCAATAGGATGTTGGTAGTTGTGACACACATACACAGAGTCTTGGGAAAAGCCCACCCTCCCGTTTCTCTTCTGTTCTTGCACCTGGACCATTGTGCTGAGAATCAGCTTAGGCCAGTCTGCTGGAGTGGGAGACATGTAATCAAACATCATTTGGCCACGAGCCAGTCCCCAGAAGCCAACAGACTTGATGACCCTCAGATAGGTAAGCAAGCCCCACTAAGACTAGAAAAAGTTCCCAACCTAACCATCAACCCACACACTTCTCAGCCAACAAACGTATATCATTTGAAGCCCTGTTTGGAAGTAGTTTGGAAGTTGACATGATTATGCCAAGAGCTAACTGATCCAGGCACTGGGGGCTCCCTGTAAATCTAAACATTATCTGAAAAAGGTAGCACAATAGGCATTATTGTCTGTTAACAGCTGACAAAAGGCACACAAGATCAGCTTGTCAAGGCTCTGAGGGATGGGATAAAGATAAGAGATGGGGGCTTGGTAAAATCTTTACCCTATGGGATAATGGTGATATGGGGAATAAAGTGGTAATTAGACTTACAGAAAAATTCAGTCACTGGTTGACCTGCTTAAAATACTCCTGGAACTCTCTGAGGCTTTCAGTATAAAGTTCAAATACTTTGTTCACAACATGCAAGGTCCTCCCATCTGGTCCCTGCAGTTTCCTATCCAGATCCACTCTCTTCTGAGTCACACAGAGCTCAATGCCACATACTATCTACCAGGTCCCATTGCTCCCTGGCTTCTAGGAGACGAGCAGAAAGCTGGAAGGTGGGCCTTCCCATCTTCCTATCAGTTGGAGTTTGTGGTCCTCCGGCACCATCCCCAGTGAGTTGTGGTTTAGCTTTGGCTATGTGGCAAAGAATAATGGAGGTTTCCTAATAAGACATAAAGATGAGGGGGTTCTCTTGGATTATTCGGGTGTCCAATGTAATTACAAAGGCCTTTGAAAGTGGAAAGGGAGACAGGAGAGAATTAGAGAGATAGCATTGGGAGCCTTTACTGGCCACCGCTCCATCCTTTGAAGATGGAAGGGACCGCAAGCCAAGGAATATGGGTGGATATTAGTGCTTCAATTTTGGGAAAATCCATTTTGGACTTCTGACCTCCAAACTTATAAAATAATCACTTATGCTGCTTAAGCCCCTAAATATATGGTAAGTTGCTACAGCAGCAATAGGAAGCTAAGTAATTCCCCAGTAGATGGTCAGATCCTTGAGAACAGGGAATGTGTCTTAGGTTTTGGTTTCCTAAGCTCCTCCCACAAAACTTGCCTTGGAGTAGTTTGCAGACATATTTGTTGAAGAAAAAATAGGATGCAAAATTATCTGATCCAACCAATAGTGTCTGGATCTTTCTAGTCTATCATCTTTGTAGCAATAGTTTATCTGGGGAAAAAAGAGAGAGAGAGAGAGAGAAAGAGCCACATTTGCCCATAAAATTTTTAAAAATAGCTTGTAGTTATTAATCTACCATATAATCACTGAGAAAAATAACTCAGCCCACTGCCAAAGAGAACAAGGAGACAGGAATGTGGAGGCGCACTCATGATGTCCTTCCCCTCAGGAAAGCAGCTGTGGTAGTGGTGGCCTCCCTCAGGACATGCCCCGCTCCCCATATGGTCAGGGAAGGAACAGATTGTTCCTTCCCCTGGAGCAGCTGGCCCTGGTTTGGGCTGGATCTGGATTCCTGGACCTTGTGGGCACTGGATGCTACAGTTTGGCAGGAGGTTCCAGCTCTGGCATTTCCAGAAGGGCTGTTCTATTACTAATCTGGAGCCGACACCTCCTATCATCACCACGCTCTTGCTCTTGCAGCACCGACAACAGACAATCTGCAAATCCCACAACCTGATCACCAGATGAGAGCTAATGGCTTGGTTTAAAGTCCATTTGACTTTGCTGAGAACTCTGGACCAGGAGCCAAGAACCCAGGGGTCCTGTCTGGCTCTGCCTCTAGCCAGCTCTGTGACCTTGACTGATTGCCTCGTGAAAGGGGCGGACTTCTGTGGTTACTGTGGGCTCCTGAATTCTAAGAGTCTGTGACAGTTGTACAATTCCCAAACACATTGATGCTTGGGAAATGCCAGTGACACACTGTCTTACTAAAAAGAGCATTTCACCAAGGCAGAGAAGAGCTAGAGTCTGAGAAGGGAGGAAAAAGAGTGAAGGAAGGAAGAAGGGAAGGAGGAATGGAGGAAGAATATATTGGGCACCTAATAAGTACCAGCTCCTTTTGCCGCCTCAGCTCACATACTCCAAGCCAGAGTTTCACAAAAATTCCCGCCAAAATGCCTCTAGCCTTGGAGAGGAGTAACAAAGCCCCCTGGAAATCAAGCATATTGCAAGTAGGAAATTTGAAGTCTCATTTTTTTCTTAAAAGTAACGTAAATTTTGCCAGTCAGGTAGAATGGTGCACACCTGTAATCCCAGTACTTGTGAGGCTGAGACGGGAGGATCACAGGTTCAAGGCCAACAGTGCATGGTAACTTAGTGAGGCCTTGTTTGAAAATTAAAAGATAGGGCTGGGAGTATAGCTCAAATAGAAAACAATCGTGGGTTCAATTTCCAGTACCATATACACAAAAAGAGTAACCTGAAGTTTGTGTTCTACTCCATAAACAGGTTTCATTTCTTCCATGGATTAAACTGTTGCTACAGAAAGATACAGTCTATTAAGACTGATGTACAAATCTCTAACCCACTTTCATTTCTCTGCAGTATGGGAACTCCCACTTTGGAGGCAAGAACCTGGGAGTTGAGAGGCAAAACTTATTTCTCAACCTCACGGAGGTTGTTGTATTTTTTAAAATAGTGTTATGATTTGTTGTGATGTTCAGTTAAGTTGTCTAAATGGATTATTGTGAAGTTTGCTTTTAAACTTTGTTAGTGTTGTTCTACAGAAGTCTTTATTCTAGGACTAATTTAGTCCCAGTACTACATTGAAACTTTTGTGACTATTCTAGAAGATGTTTCATATATTACAAGGTCTTTTCACTCCTCTGGGGAAAACACAAAAGACATTCAAGACTTCTGCATGGGAGTCACAGATTCAGATGGACCTTCTTTGTATCTTTGGATCACTCTCTCTCTCTCTCAGAATCTCCCCAACCTCTAGTATTCTGCCTCAGAAATTTCTATGTTGGCCTACTAAAAGTTCAAGTTTTGTCTTCCCAACTTAGAACCTTGAACTCTGTTTAGGGTGCCCATTTCTGCACAGTGGCATGGAAACTATGCAAGACAGAGGACAAATAATTATAGTACCTTTAGAGACCAGAAATAAATAACGATCCATATAGACTTCTTTAATGAAGATATCTTTCAAAAGTAAAGGCAAAAGCTGGGCGTGGTGGCGCACGCTTGTAATCCCA
>PVLC010001342.1:61258-79223 GCA_004027655.1 Graphiurus murinus
AAAAAAAAAAAAAAAAAAAAAAAAAAAAAAAAAAAAAAAAAGTAAAGGCAAAGACTTTTCAGAAAATAAACAGAGCTGGGCGTGGTGGTGCACACTTGTAATCCCAGCATTTGGGAGGCTGAGACAGGAGGATCGGAGTTCAAGGCCAGCCTCAGCTACTTAGTGAGGCCCTCCGCAACTTAGTGAGACCTTGTTTCAAAGTAAAGAATAAAACATTGGGCTGGGGATGTAGCTCAAAAGTAAAATGCCTCTGGGTTCAATCCCTAGTACCAGAAAGAAAGAAGGAAGGAAGAAAAGAAAGAAAGAAAGAAAGAAAGAAAGAAAGAAAGAAAGAAAGAAAGAAAGGAAGGAAGGAAGGAAGGAAGGAAAGAAAGAAAGAAAGAGGGGAGGGAGGGAGGGAGGGAAGGAAGGAAAGAAAACAGAAAAGAGAATTAGTCTTCATCAGACTTGAACTACAAAAAATGTCAAGGGCTATTCTTCAGGCAAAAAAGAAAATGACACTAGAAGGAAATCTTAGATCTACACAAAGAAATGAAAAGTACCAAAAAAAATATGTGAATACATTTAAAAAAAAAACATTTTCCTCATTTAAATCTCCTTAAATGATGGTCATATAATAATAATAATAATAATAATAATAATAATAATAATAACAATAATAATATATCTTGGGAACTGTAGCATCTGTAAAAATAAAATGTATGACATCAATGGCATAAAAATAGGGGGAAATGGAAGTATAAGTGAAATAGTTTTTAAAATAAACTGCAACAAGCCATATCATACAGTAAAGAAAACACACTCAAAAAATAGCTAGCAAGCTAATGTTAGTTATAACCTAGAGCTGAACATGGTGGTGTATGCTTGTAATCCCAGTACTTGGGAGGCTGAGACAGGAAGATCACAGGTTCATGGCCAACCTCAGCTACTTAGTGAGGACCTCCACAACTTAGTGAGATCCTGTTTCAAAACAAAGAATAAAAAAGAGGGCTGTGGGTGTAGCTTGGAGGTGGAATGCCCCTGGGTTCAATCACCTGTACCAAAAAACAAAACAAACAAACAAACAAAATATATGTATATGTATGGTAGAATTTAAAATAAACAATCTAAAAAAAAAGCAGGAAAAGAGAGAGGGATGAGAACAAAGAAGAAAGAGACCAACAAAAAAGAAAAAGCAAGATTTAAACCTAATTATATAAATGGCCTAAAAAGTTCTGGTCACTTTGAATTTTAAAATATTGATGGATAAAAGTGCAAAAGATCTACTGTCCATTTTGGGTGAAGTTTGTGAGGTGAAGGTATAGGGTTGTTTGTTGCTTGTTGAAATGACTATCTTCTTCCCATTTAAATTCTTTAAAAACACTGTTAAAAAAAATCAATTGACCATAGGATACTCACAGGTTAGAGGCTAGCTTCAGAAACGTAGCAAGGCTCTCAGCAACTTAGTAAGACCCTACTGCCAAAATAAAAAATAATATAGGGCTGGAGGTGCAGCTCAGAGGTAGAATCCTGAGTTCAATCCCCAGCAACACACACACACACACACACACACACACACACACACACACACACACACAGTGTCAATCAATTGACCCTAAAGTGAAGAGTTTGGTTTGGGACTCTGTTCTGTTCCATTGACTTATATGTCTATCTTTGGGCCACTGCTGCCCTGTAATCATTACTACAGATTTATAACTAGTTTTGGAGTTAGAATAAGTTCCTTCAACACTGTTCTTTTCACATTTGTTTAGCTATTGTGGGTCTCTTGCATTTCCAAATAAAATTTTGATCTATTTGTCAACTTCTGGAAATTTAATAAGGGCTGCATTGAATATATAGATCAGTTTGGAGAAAATTACTTTCTTGGCAGTCTTGAGCCTTCTAATTCATGAATATGCAATGTCTATTTATTTAAACCTTAAAGATTTTTTCAGTAATAAATCATGTAATTCTTTTGTTAAAGTTGTTCTTAAGTATTTTATTCTTTTTCATGCCATAATGAATGGAATTGTAATCTTAATTTTATTTTCAGATTGTTCATTGCTCATGTATAGAAACACAGTTAAATTTCATATTTTTTTATCCTGTGACTTTAATGTACTTGCCTATTAGTTCTAATAGTTGTTTTTTTTTTAATTTTGTTTTGGTTTTGATAGATCACATATAAAATCATGTCTCTGAAAATATAGTTTTACTTCATTTTCATAAAAAAGTAAAAAATGGAAGACAAGACATTAGAATATTCATATTAATATCAGATAAGAAATATTACAATGGATAAAGATAACTGTTATAATGCTAACAAGCCTATATAATAATCATAGATGTATATATGTAATAATAGAACATTACAATACATGAAGTTAAAATTAATAGAATTAGAACCTAGAAGTAGGCAAATCCTTAATGATAGCTAAAAATTTCAACAATCCTCTCCCAGCAATTGATAAAATGATAGACAGAAAATTAGTAAACATATGTAAGATGTAAAAAATGTTATCAGCCAACTCAACCTAAGGGATGTTTATAGAATGCTCCACCCATTAATATCTTAAAGCACATACTTTTGAGTGTGTGAGAAATATTCAATGGAATAGATCATATTCTGGACTATAAAGCAAAGCTCAATAAATTTAACATGACTGAATTTATGCAATGTATATTCTCTGGCTGCAAGAAATAAAACCAGAAATCAATAACAGAAAGCTATCTTGAAAATTCCCAAATATGTGGACACTGATATATACTTCTGAAAAACCTTTGTAAGAAAGCACAAGAGAAAAAAATATTTTAAAATGGATGAAAATGAAAACACATCAAAATTTGGGGAAGAACTAACATAGACCTTGGAGGAAAATTTATAACATTTAATGTTTATATTAGAAAAGACAAAAAGGCCTCAAATTAATTATCTAAACCAACTTATAAAAGTAGAATAAGAGAAAATGAACATCAAATTAGGCACAATAAAGATAAGAACAGAAATCAGTGAAATGGAAAACAAAAACAATATAAGAGTGTCAATAAAGCCAAAAGATGGTTTCTTGAAAAGATTAATAATGGAAAACCTGCAGACATAGTAATCAGGAAAGGCAGGACATCACAAGAGACATATAAATATTCAAAAGACAATAAAGAAATATTATGAACTTTATGCCAATTAACCTGACAATTTGGAGGAAATACACAAATTTCTTAAAAGATAATGATTGTCAAAACTTACACAAAAAGAAATAAATCTGAATAGTCTACTCTTTTAAGTGATTGGATTTGTTCATTGAAAGCTGTCCAAAAGATACATCCAGGCCCAGATAGTTTCACTAGCAATACTACGCATTTCAAAGAACTAATATCCATTATACGTGAACTTTTTCAGAAAATTAAAATAGAGAAAATATTTCCCAGTTCATTTCGAGGGCCAGCATTACCTTGACAGCAAAAAAATAAAGACATTGTAAGATATGAGAACTATATATCAATATCCCTCTTGAACATAAACATAAGACTACTAAATAAGAATAAAAGTCAGAGTGTGACTAGGACTGAAACAACAGGATGTTACCTTCCAGGCTTTGATTTTGAAAGAGTTGATATATAACACAAGGATAATTAAAGGATATTCATCCAACTACAGAGGTGTGAGAGAGGCAGTCGATGCCTAATTGCAATCCTGGTGACAATACCCAGTCCTTAAGGGGAGCCATTGGCTTTTCTCTGTGAACAAGTTTCCCTTTCTTGCCCCTTGTCTAAACTTGGGGTCCTAGTTTTCTACCAATTCTGTGGTCTACCCCAACATTTTTCCATAAATACATTTCTGCTAAATTTAGCCACCAAGAACTTAAACAATAAATCCATCCCTGTTAAAGTTCTTGCAACAGAGACCTGGACTTGTGTACAAAGTGGTACCAAGAAGTAATTTGTTTGGACATCCATGAACATAGAGGGAATTTAGGAGATGCAGGCTGCGAAAATTCCATTGATATTCAGGTATAGTGATCTGGCATAACCACTAACTAAATCATCACCTTGGTCATGAGAAGAGAGATGTTCACAGGATTTAAGGCATTTGTGAGATAGTTCAAGAAAATGTTTCCAGGGTTCCTGCTTTTCACTGCTCAGCCCTGATTTCCTCTGCATTAGCTTCATTATTACTGTCTATCCACAGATATTTATAGATAGCTATAAAAATACCCACTTGCTGTGGCAGAGAAGACAGGCCACAGGTTGACTTTGACAGCCCCACATAATTCATATGGAGTTGGGGAGGAGTCCCAAAATGAACTGTTTCCTGGGAACTCATACAAAAATAATAGTTGGCCACTATGCAAAGAAGCAGCAAATAAAAAGAGAGAGGAGCTGATCTACTGATGACAGTCCTCTTTGAGAAAGTTGAAGGGGATGAACTCAAGAAAGGAGGTGGAGGGACTGACTTTCCATCTCACGAGGAATGCATGCTCTTTTGTAAAGTATAAATATACTAAACTCAAACCCTTAACTAATTAGAGTTAAGAATATCTACAGCATAAATGAGAGTGAAAAGGCATTATATATGTCCTTGAAAATAAATCATTTTTAAGTATCTAGCACCTAAATTATTTGTACATTTGCTGATAAATAGTTAACATGATAGTTACCAATACTACTACTAATTATTTGTCAGCATTAAAAATGGATCCATAGGATGACCATTTCACACAGCTGTTTAATTATTTTTAATAATTCTATGTACCAGGTTATAATAAAATAAAATTTTAGATTGATCAAGTAGGTCATATGTGTATAGTGGTAAAGAGTGCAGATTTGGGAAACAATCCGACCTGAATTTGAGTCCTGCTATTCCATTTGCCATCTCTGCAACCCTAGGAAAGTTATTTAATCTTTAATTCATGTAAAACATTCCACATATGGCCTTGAATCTAGTAAGTTCTCAATAAAATATATTGGCTACGGTTATGATTGTGATTCTAGAACTTTAAAGCCAGCATCTAATACATCGTCCTCAACTTCTCATCATTCAAATTCTTTTATAATTCAGTTGGAATTAGTGAGGGTTGACTCTGCATTATCCAGTATAATATATAAACCTGGAACTACAAGGTCACATAACTAATCAACCACTTTGCCTTTTACTTTTTAAAGAAAATCTTCTAGGTGTCCCTTACCCAGAAATCCTTCCTAGACAGTTCCTTTAAGAGCTGTAGCTCTTTCAGGATTCCTCACTATACTGAAAGAATTCGACCATATTTATGTTGTCCCGTCAAATACTTGGTAGTTTCCACTTTTAAGAGCATGTTTTCTAAACATCTCTGGTAAATGGAGATTTTGACTTTCTGCCCAGGACACCCTGAGAGCTGCTCCTACAGAAAAAAAAACTAATTGGATAATAAATCCCAAGTCCTTTTTTTCTCTCCACCCCTCCCCTCTGAACAAGAGTTGTTTTAGTTAAACTTGCATTCACTTTTCTCTGAAGACTGCCCCTTCTCCTCTCAGACCATTGTGTTTAATACAGGACTTTTGACTCTGCCATCATTACTCACACTTTACTGATTGTACTTTAAACACTGTTGGCTAAAACGACAATTTATCAAGACTGTTTTGCCTAGCAGTTGGGGATAATTTATTTTCCTGTTGAAGGGTTTGATATTTATTAGAGCAGCAGTGAGCCGGTCAACAGAAATTCACACTCCAGGGGACGAACGGGCTCCCAGTCCAGCTTCAGGGCCTGCTCCACACTCTTCTGCTCCTGAGGCAGTATCTGTGAGGCTCTGTCTCTCTTCAGAAAAGGAAGCTCAAGGTGCTGGACCCACAACTGTGAGTGCACGAGGCCAGCGGTCCCCAGTAGAGAGGTGTGCCCTCAAATCTGTCGTCTCCTGGCCAGGAGACCCATGGTGTGCAGATGAGGACTCCCCACAGAAATGTGTGCATCTTGGAAGAGACAGTGCCCAGCTTCAGCAGCCAAGAAGCATCTGATTAGCAAATGATCACTCAGGTAAGATGGGATCTGTTTAAGAAGTGTAGAAGCCCAGGCTCAATGAGGAAGCAACTCTTAAACAGAGCAGGCAGCATCTTCATGGGGCAATCACAGCACCTGGCAGGAGCAGGCTTTAAGAATAGATTGCTGTAGCAGCAAAGGAATACCTGGAAGAAAAGGAAGGAACTTGGGTTTCTGGTGTGCCTGGCGCCATGCTAGATACAACATTTCAGTCAGCCCTCACCATTACCCTAAGGATGAGTGTTGATATCCAGTGGGCTCTGGGAGGTTTATGTAAATTGCCTATTTTTCCACAGCTGGTAAGTGGGAGAGTTGAGGAACAAGTCCAGATCTGTCTGACCTCTTGTCCTTCTGGTGCTTCATACCCCTTCCCTACTGAAGAAGGACCCTGGGAGGCTAGCTACCGAGGACCTCAGTGTGATGCCTGGAGATCCCACCATGGGAGTCGCTCCTGGACTGAGGGCATTATCTCTAATGGAAGCAAGTTATCTGGGAGACAAGCTAAGTGGTCTAGTAGCACTTAGGCCACATTAATGGGAAAACATGCAATGCTTATTTTTCCTCCAGAACAGAGGGAATGAATGGGATGCACAGATGGAGGGAATGGCACCATTTAAGGGTGGTATTGGGAAGGTGAGTGTATAAGAAATGTCATTGTGTGGGGCCTGCAGACCCACAGGAGTATGAGCATCACCTGCAGGAGGAGGGAAGGAAGAGGAAAGAGATGGACTGAGAAAGGGCATCACACCATAACCTTTCATGACCCCATCACAGCCCATGCACCAAACTTCAGGGGCTAGGAGATCTATAGACTTAGAAGTTTCCAGCCAGGCATGGTGACCAATGCCTGTAATCCCAATACCGGGGAGTCTGAGACAGGAGGATCACGTGTTCAAAGCCAGCCTCAGCAACTTGGTGAGGCTCTCAGCAACTTGGTGAGACCTTGTTTCTAAATAAAAAATGAAATGGGCTGGAGGATGTAGTTCAGAGGTAGAATGCCCCTGGGTTCAATCTCCAGCACCACACAGACACACACAAAAAAAAGTAAAATAAATTTCTGATATTTGTGGCAAGCCCATAATTTGCCGGTGCTAAGGTTACAAAACCTTAGATGAGATGCAGTCCTTATGCCAGAAGAGTTTAAAATCTCTCTCCCCGAGAAGGGAAATCTTTAGGCTCAAGAACCTATTGGCTGGTACAGTCTTCCTCATTCCCTGAGAGACTAAAGATGGGTCCCCACCTTCATTGCCTCCAAGTAGGCTCTCAGGGAATGAGGAGCAGAAAGGGACTCTACGGGCCCTCATCCCTGGGAACCACCAGCACTGACACCTGACAGGGCCGCCCCTCTGATTGTCAACTCCACTTTCCTCTCCTCACTGTTGCTGCTGGTTGGCCCCTCCCTGACCACTTCCCACTCCCACACACCCCAGCTGGGATTGTGTAGCGTTAGCCTAAAGACAGGCGCTGGGGAGACATCCTCCATCCATAGTAAACTCTTTAGAACACAGATTCACTGAGGAATAACTCAGCTTTGAGAGCCTCAGTGGAGGCCCATTTGAGACTCAGTGACAGGAGACTGACAGCAGCCTGGAGGCCAAGCCGTAGCCAGTGCCCAAGTTCCACTGGGATTGCATCAGTGTGGAAACGGTTGAGGCACCGGCTCGCCCAAATTGACCAGCAATTCATCAGGCCCCCAGGGCTCCCTCTCCGGCCAGTCACTGCAAGTCCCGGAGCATTGTTTTGTTGAGTCCACCATGAAACAAAATTCTTTCCAGAGCCTTGATTAACCTTATTAGAGCTCATAAAACTCAAAGTATTTCAGCATGTCCGCATGTCTCTATTTTCTTGTAGATATTTGTGGTTGGGGGTATTTTTGCTGTCCGTTTTCAATTAGTAAAGAGATGTGGCAGAAAGAAAAGCAGAGCCAATTAGAATTCGGAAGCATTACTCCTCCTTAATAGCCTGTGAATGTCTTCGAGGAGGGCACTGAGACCCTAGGAAGGGGACAAGGTGTACACAGCGCTTCTGACCTTCCCGCACCCCGAGATGAAGCCAACTGCTGGCCGGGGGGATGCGTGTCATGCTGTTCCAGGACGGAACAGTTCGCTCTTGTCGCACACTGAAAATCTTGCTGATGAATGCCCGTATGTATTAGGGTTATTTCTGCTTTACGGCTCCTGTGTGGTCATAGACTGCATGTGATCCATTAATGGTGGAACATTGACTCTGGCTGTTATTCTGGGTTCAATGAACAGTTCGGTAGGGTCCAGTAGAGTCCAAGGCATTTCTGCCAAATTCTTGTCTGCAGCCCGCCCCTTTACCCTCTTAATTTTAAAACCCATGTGTATTTTAACAAAAACATCATCCATCTGTTTCTGATGCATCAAATCTCCGTTGTCAGGGCTGACATGTCCCGGGGCTTTGCCTTGGTGCGCCATGTTGAACTCTTCTTCCCTGAATATCAAGTAGTCTTGTATAGCCAAGAGATGACACGTTCCCCTCCCTGGGGTAGGAGGGGAGCGGCTGGTGGGGGTGGCGGGGCAGCAGGGAGGAAGAGGCTCCAAATTCCAAATCCCTGGTGCTTCAGTGCATAATGGGCTTGACATAATGTCTCCACTGATTCACAGTGCTGATTAAGCTATTATTGCTAATCGTGTGTGAGTATGTGTGATTGTGAGTATGTGTGTGTGTATGCACATGCATCATTGGCTATGATTAACTGCATTAATTATAGCATTAATTAAGATTGGGGGTGGGCTTCACTTCCAACCACAGGCTGGCTTTGAGAGTGTGGCCATGGACTGAATTCCTCCTATGACCTCCACTAAGCTGGGTTTTATCTGCCTGCCAACCAGGAGCAGGAAAATGAGAGGCAAGAGCTCTCAGAAATAGAGGGCAGAGCTCAAGTTCTAGAAGCTCCCCCAGCCTTCTCCCCTCCAAGAGCTTTATTTCCAATGGGGGTGAGGTATGCAGCTGGTCATAAGGGCAGGTCCACCCCTAACATGAACAAGTGAGAGAAGTGGTCACTACCCCTAGGGCTGTGGTGGACACTGACATGATGCAGGTCCCTGCAGAGCCCTGCTCCCCCCAGCCAGCTGAAACCCACAAAAATACCTGGGCACTTAGGGCTGCCCTCACAGCCCAGAGAAGAGTTGTCATGTCAAACGGTGAATACCTCAACCAGCCTGTCTTTCAGGAACCATATAGAGCCACCTACACTCTATCGAGCCCAAAAACTAGCTTTAAAAAAAAAAATCCATTGAAAATGGACTGCTACTTTTCACAATATTTGGCTTGATAAAATCAATAGCATCTACCAATCTAGTTTTCTGTGATAAATTTCCTTTTCCTATAGACCAAGATTAAACACACCCTCTTTTTTTTTTTTTTTTTTTTTTTTGTAGCTTTGCATTAAGACCTGAACTATATTTAAAAATGTAACACAGAGTTACATTTGTGGACTGACATGGAATAATTGGGCTTACATGTTAGAGTTCCTAAGGAAAAGACTTCAAAACAAGCACATCAGTGTCTGTAACTTCACAGACAGACTCTGGTAAAACAAGGAAACAATTGCATCCTGGAAAGGCAAGAGGCCCAGGTGGATGTGAGGACAACAGCACTCAACACGGCAGTGGTGCAAGGGTGTTCTGGAGTGCTGTGAGATGTGCTGCCAGTCATTTGTTGCCAATAAGAAAGCACTAACGTGCACAAATGGCTCACTTTTAAATAACACTTAGGTTCAATTCTCATCACTGCAAAAATAAGTAAATCTTAGAAGTAGTATCGAGGTTAGTGCTACAGTAACATCACTTTAAATCATTGCATGCCCTGATATGCTCTACTAAGTTGGAGTGAAAGGGTTCATGTTTCTCTGAGAACTCCCATAATCATGCTTAGGGACCCAATGGGTACCCTCCTGCGTGTGTGAGTCCTGCATGTGAACATCATCCATCATGCAAGCGATGGCAGAAAACAGTGGGAGCCTCCACACTCAAGGTCTCAGTCCATGTCATAGTTGGAACATGGGGCTTTTTGACATGTATGGATTCCATTTCACTATTCTTTTCTTGGTTGTTTGTTTGTTTTGCATTTAACTATTCTGTTTTAGCCTTGTATGTTATATACAGAGGTAGCTAAGTTGTAGAGGGCAACATGGCCTTTTTGTACAGCAGAAACTTTCAGTATGGCAGACTTAGAATCCTCACTGACATTAATGCAGTTTTTTTCTCTTTCTCTCTCCTTCCCTATCTCCCCTCTCCATATCTGTGTCCGTGTGTGTGTGTGTGTGTGTGTGTGTGTGTGTGTGTGTGTGTATGTGTGTGTGTGTACTTGTGTGTGTGTCTGTATACTTGTGTGTATACAGATGATTGATTGTTCAGTTGTTTGGCATAGAAAATGAGTTATTAGTTCTGTGAGCCACTGACGAAACTGTGTATGAGAAGAGAGCTGGAAAAACAAGCAGCACCTTGCAGATGTTCTAGACAGAGTGCTACTGAGGCCAGTTTCATGGCTCCATGGTCAATCTATGCAGTGAGGCAACTCAGCCCTATATGATTTCATAGCTACTGCCTGAGGGCTTCCTAAACTCCATCCCCACCCCAGCCTCTAGCTAGGATCTCCGAAATACATGCTATGGCTATGCTAGACCAAAAGATCAAACATGATAATTGACATGGATAACTGAGAGCTCAATGCTCCCAAACTCCACTTATAATAAAAAACACCTGCTGCCAAAAGCAATAAGAAACAATGGCATCCTGGAAACTCTCTCTGCAGTAGAGTTTTTAAAATTCCCAGGCTCTGGATAGCTATGTCAATCTGCATCACACACTGAGGTTTCATTATGCATCCAGATGAGGGAGGGACCTCATCAATTCCCAGGCCAACAGGTAGGGCCATTCCATCCCTTTCTTCTCCCAGCATGCACTCATCACCTCTCCTCTTTATCACCTTCCCACCTGGAGACGGAGGCTGTACTTTCAGATTTGGACACATCTTTGGCCATGTTCCACTGGGCAAAACAACAACAAAACAAACAAACAAAAAACCACTTTGGAACCTGCCATTCCTCCTTTCACCTCCAAACATTAATAAAGAAAACTATAGAGTAAGGAGGTCTACAAGCCCCTAATGACCCAACTAGCTATTTAAGGAGAAGTTTATTTCAGCTGTCATTTCCCCCAAGTAACTACCAACTACTCCTTCCTTCCTTCCTTCCTTCCCTCCTCCTCTCCCTTTCTCCCTCTCATTATTACCATTTCTATGCTTTATCAGTCCAGAAGCATTCAGCTGGCTCATTTGGCTAAAACACCAAGGACTTGTATCAGCTGAGCAGCTGGAAGTCCAGTAATAGGCTCTGTTCCTGAGCCATTCAGAGCTCCACTTCTCTGTGAGAGTCACTGCCCTCTTTCATTTGTCAGCTTTATCCTGAATCTGAACTCTCCTCTGGCCATAAGGTGGCAGCCAGCAGCCAGCAGCCAGAGTTAGGAGACCACTCTTCCTTATTCACATCCCTTAAAAGGAGACACTGACTTCTGCTCTACTCTCTTAAAGACAAGAAGGAACTTGTTCTGAAGCCTACCGTAAACCTCTCTTAGACCAGAATGAGATTAGATGCCCATTCCCAAAGCATTCATAGATAAGTAGATCAATTCTCATGGTTGACTTGGATTGAGTGTCACCTCTTAAGCTAGAAATAGGGTGTTTTCCATGAATCCTATGAACAAAACTGGGATATTGTGAAGAAAGAAGAGAATGGATTCTGGGTAGGCAGTCAACAAAGTCCAATAAAGATTGGGTACATTTCCTATAATGTATTTATTAAAAGCAAGCTATGTATCAGGCATCACGCTAAGCTCTAAGAGTAGATTCCTCCCTCTATAAAAAAAGAAGCTAGGCCAGGCATGGTGGTGCATGCCTGTAATCCTAGTACTTATGAGATCAAGACAGGAGGATCACAGGTTCAAAGTCAGTCTTATTGACTTAACAAGGCCTTCAGCAACTTAGTGAAATCCTGTAAATAAAAATAAAATAGAACTAGAGGTATAGCTCAAAAGTAGAATGCCCCTAGGTTCAATCTCCAGTCCCACAAAAAAGAAGAGAAGAGGAGGAGGGGAGGAGGAAGAGGAGGAGGAGGAGGAGGAGGAGGAGGAGGAGGAGGGAAAAGAAGTCACCAATAGTAAAACACATCTCATAGAGTTGGTGTGATAATTAAATGAGATAATACATGTTTACGTAACCCATTGGTATCATCAATGAATAAGAATTAGGTAATTGTGAAGCTCCATTCTTTACCTCTTTACACATATCCCTCTTTGGATCATGGAGGATTGGAGACCCTTTTTGATCAATGGGGACCATACCTGAAAGGTGCTGTGGTCTTTTGGGTTCATTCCCTTCCCACGGGGCAGCAGTTACAGACCTGAAGTAACAATCAGGCCTGAAAACTGGTTGGAACTTAAGATCCCTTCCTAGAGAAGTGGCCAACTCCACATTCCCATGTCACAAAGCACTCGGGCCCTGCATGCAAACTCCTTGCTCCTAGTATTTCAAAGGGCAGGCCGTGCCTCAGATGGGGAAGGCCACTGGGCAGGGCACATGGCTCACATTTTCCTGCTCACGATATTTTTTCCATTGACTCAAGCAGCAGCTGCTTTTTGGAGAGCCATATTTGCTTGCGATGACACAAACTGTTTCCGAACTCTGAAGTGGTCATCTTCAGATTGGCCGGCATGATATAACCTCTTCGGAATCAGCCCTCTGTTGCCCTGACTGCCTTGTGATTCTAAAATAGGACCTGAGATTGGAGAACCATCCATTAATATGTAGCCATAGCAGTTTCCTCCAAGCAAAAGAAGAAAGGAACCAAGATTGTTATCACTGATCCCTTGACATTGGCTGGTCCAAAGTTGCCCTTACTCAACTAATTCATTCCTTATGTTCATGCCTTGGAAAGTTCCAGAATCCCTGCTTCACCTCCCCCCCTTACCTCATCCACACCCAAGGTCTCCTCTATAGGTTCAAGAACATCCTGTCAAACTGCCACACTAGAGAGCCTTCCTATCTGACCACATCCCCACCTGGATGGCCCTAATCGGTTACCTCAGTCAGCTGCAGCCCTCCTTCCTCTACTCTGCCCCAAAACAGTATTTCAATCAAGGAGACTATTCTTGGATTCCTGATTTTCACTTGGGCAAGTCTAACTCCAATTCTGCTATTTCAATTTGAAATTCTGTTTAGAGTGCATTGGTTTGCATAATTGAAAATACCACACAAAGTGCATATAAATGTGGTCTCAATCAATTACTGTGTGAACTTAGGCATATTTTTTACCTCTCATCATGTAGTCAATATGTATTCAGTAAAGGCAAGCTATGTGCCAGGCATTGTGCTAAGCTCTAAGACTCAATTCCTTCATCTATAAAATAAATAAGCTGATAATAAACACATCTTCATGAGGTTGTTTGGATGATTAAATGAGATCATACATGCCGAGGGCTTGGCACAATACCAGATGCAAGGAAGCATCTATAAAAGGTGGTTAGAGTCAAAGTACCTGGTTCATCTCCCCTTCCTACAATACGATCCTTGAGTTCTAGAGTTCCTCAACTCCTTGTTCTACATTCCTTCTAACTTGTCATGCTTCCTGAATATCTCCAGCTATAGATTAAGCACCTACTTAAAGTGGGCCTGCCCCTCGGTGGTGTCGACACAACAGTGTCCCCACATGCGGAGGTTGGGGCAGGCACAGGCTTAAGTCCCAAGTGCTGTGCCCCTAGTGTACCCTGAAGTGTGAGTGTGCTTTGCCCATATAAGAGATGTATATGTAGCCACAAATGTGGCTTGGCTGTTAAAAGCCTCGAGGTCTGCTAACACCAGCAGGAGCTTCTCAGGTTTCGAATGTAGGACATTCTTGCAGATTTCCCAATGCTTTTTCTCCTCTTTCTCTCCCCCCCGCCCACTCTCCGTATCTCCATTTTAAAATGCCCTAGATTGCTTACTTCAATTGCTTACTTCAATCCAACAATTTTAAATTAAGTCAGAACTTCAGGAGGGGAAAAAACAGCTGGAAGTTTATATTTAAGGAGAAACAGGAGTGGAAACTTACCACATGCCTCGCTGTGCCATGAGGTTCTCACGGACCACTCATTGCACACAGGCACACCAAATGAAGGTGGCGCAGCGCTCTCCAGCTCAGAGGGAAGCAATGGACCAGAGGAGCTGGTTTAGCATCATCACAGACTTTCAACTTTTGGGATGCTCCTTAAAGGATAGGTGTACATTCACCAGGGTAAGGAAGCCATTCAAAGGGCCTGCTTACTAGAAACTACATATATTTTCAAGACTCCCACTGCAAGGGAGATCCCTCCCCATAAGGCAAAATATGTTTTAGAAAAACAGCACTGGTCCAAGCATTACTACTAAGAGAGAGAATATGGGTAGGAGGCTTTTTCTTTCCTGAAGTACCTTCTTATTTATAAAATGGAAGTAAAGTCCCAAAGCCACTTTTGCTCTATAAAAAGGTCCTCAAACGGGCTCCTGATAAGCTCCTCCGACAAACCCACCATAGTGTTTGAGAAACTATTTGTGCTTCTTAAGAAAACTAAGACATCCAGATTATGACAGCATACCCCTTGGAAGAAATATCATAGAGAAGTCATCCCTCTGGGAACTTATTTATCCTATAAAGTGTTTGCTACTCACTGGCAGAGGGCCAGTGGGTGATGAAATCAGACACAGGGCAGGGGGACTTGATGGGGATATGAAGTTAGGAGTCCAAGCACCTTGGCCGAGAGTGATGATGTTACACTCGAAGTGCCAGCTACACAATATTGGGAAGAGCATTGTAAGATGCTACGCGTGGAGAAGCAGATGCCTTTTAGAAGGTGTATTGAGTCAAATTGGGCACAGTGGTACATGCCTGTAATACCAGTACTTGGGAGGCTGCGACAAGAGTATCAAAGGTTTAAAGAGAGCCTTGGCAACTTAGTGAGACCCTGTTTTAAAATAAAAAATGAAATAGAGCTGGAATGCAGCTCAGAGGTCTAACACTCCTGAGTTCACTCCCCAGTAACACACACACACACACACACACACACACACACACACACACACGTGTGTGTTGCATTAAAAGCATGAGAGAACATGACTTACAGAATTTCCATGGGCTTTCTGATTTCCATGACTCACTTAAGTCACCCAGGAAAAACTTAAGCTACTCCATTTATGGCACTTTGTTACAATAGCCCTAGAAAACAAATGCAGATCCCCATATCAGAAGTGGATGGTTTAAAACAACAGAAATGTATTGCCCCACACTTTTGAATGTTAAGTATGAAAGTAGGGTGTCTGTAGGGTCCAAAGCCTCTCAGAAACTTGTAGAAGAGAAGTGTCCTTCTTCTTCCTAGCTTCTCACGATGACTCTGTAACCGTGGCATTTCTTGCTGCTGTATCACTCCAATCTCTGCCTCTGTCATTACGTGGCATTCTCTGTGTTTCAAAATTTTCCTCTTCTTATGAGGACACCAGTCACAATGGATTAAGGCCCAGCCTAATGACCTCATCTTAGTTTGATTACATATTCAAATATCCTATTTCCAAATAAGGCCACATTCATAGGTCCTGAGGGTTTGAATGTCAGCCTACTGGGGAGGGGGGAACAGGACACTATTCAACGTTCAATCAACCCCAGTAGATCATGTCATAGGTCTTCTAGTTGGCTACAGTTAGCAAGTGGCCACGGAGAATGAACTTGATTGAACTTTCAGGGATGAACTTGTGAGTGGAAATATCATTAACAGGCAAAGAAAATGGATGCTAGAAGTAGAAGACCTTCAGGACTTGGGCAAATTTTCCTTTTTATTTACTCAACAGCTTTCCAAGCTCTCACGAACACCTGGTAAACTCTAAGTCAGAAACCTTTGACTATTGGCGAAATGGAAGCTGTGAAGAAGTGCACGGTATCAAGCGGTTTCACAGGACACTGAGTTCTGTCTTCCCAGCAGGCAGGCAGAGCTTCTTTGGAACTCAAAACACTGAATTTTCCAAGATTCTGGAGAGAAAGAATCACAACTTTCAGACATACAAATCATCCTGGCAATATATTTTCCAAAAAGCAAAGGATTCGGGATTCTTCTTTGATGAAGCAAATCTAAGTGATGACACAGAGGAGTACCAGGACGTCCGTGTGTGTGTCATAGCAGAGGGTTCGTTTGCGCATCTAGTCCAAGCGTTTTCAGGTGCAGTCAGAGCTCTGAGCGCCATTGTTTTCTCTCCACATACAGAGGCACTTTCAGCATCTGGCAACATGGATCTCATGACCACAAAGTAAAAATGAAATAATGTACATACCAAAACATAAACACATTGTAAAGTGCATTCAGCCTCGGATTCCAAACCCCAGCGACCCTGCATGATTTCACAAAGGGGGAAGCCAGACTCCTGTCCCAGCGGGGAGAAATGAGGCCTCCAAACTGACAGCTGCTATCATTCCAAAACAAGTCATTGTTTATAAATGAATATTCTTTGTGATAAATTATTGAATTACATGAAAACTCTATGATTGCCTGCTGCTGCCAGATTTGGTTTTGTCTCAAAAGCCAGCATGGAATGTACTACAAACAGAGAGCAAAATTAAAAACTGCTGGTCTTTTCTCAGAAAATTCTCCTCTGAACTCTTGTCTCCCCAAAACCTGTTATGCTGGTCCTGGCTTTGAATGCCAGAAGACCTTTCAGATCATTTATAATATACATGGCTTTAGATGAGAGACACTTAAACTTATTCTGAGAAAAATGTTAGTATAAATTGTAGCTCAGGATAAATCTTATGGTAAGTAGTATCTTGAAATCTAAAAACAAAGGGGTCCATGACTTTTCATGAGTATTCACCAGGTGCCAGGCATTGTGTATAATTCTTCACACAGTTATCTAATCCTCACAACAACCCCGAGATCATTATTATACCCATTTCACTAGTGAAAAAATGAGGCCTGCAGAGATTGAATGATTTTCCTAAATTCACACAGCAGTAAAAGGAGAATGCCAGGTCTAATACCAGGCACAGTCTTTCCTCAAGAGCACACTGGTTCTCAACATGGCTTAATAAATAACTACATGCAGAACTAGTACTCAAAGAAAAGCACTTGCTGTTTGCTAAGCTCTTGCATGGATTCCTTGTGTATTATCTTTCATAGGCCTATTTTAGAAAAAAAAAAAACATTGAAGATGAAAAAAATCACTCTATCACTATTTTCTTTGATTCATCTTTTCCTGTGGAACTAGATTTTCCTAATCATCCCCATCCTGTGGAAAATCAGTTAATTCCACTGGAATTAGCTGGAATAAGAAAGAACAACATTGGCTTTTGACACCTATTTTGCGTGTATCTCTAAGTTCACTGCTTCCCATATGCAAGGGGGATATTAGGACTTGCTCTGCCTGCCTCACAGGTTGCTGTAAGGCTCCAATGACACGATGTCAGGGAAAGCATTTGTAGCTCATCAAGCTCTGGAGTGTGTAACTATTATGCCCTAGACTCTGATAGTTCAATGAGAAAGAGGAAGAGTTTTTTAGAACAAGAGTCCAATGTTTAGCCAGTAGTCTGCCAATAGGCAGGATCTTTGAAAAAACAAATACAATGACAAAAACTAATTTTTAACATTCACCAATTTCCATGATATAAACTCTTATTAAGGCCATTTGAGCTACTGACATGACACCACTGAGCAAAGGTGGAAAGAGATACCTGCAATTAACTCTCATAAACTAGTACAAACCAGATCTCACACTAGTTCTAAATGCACTTCAAAGTAAGAGAATCTTTATATATATATATATATATATATCAGCCAGGCATGGTGGCATACACCTGTGATCCCAGTACTTGGGAGGCTGAGACAGAAAGATCGCTGGTTCAAGCCAGCCTCAGCAACCTGCTAGTTGCCTTTCCTAACATCTATTCTTCCCTCCTTT
>PVLC010001342.1:79323-91977 GCA_004027655.1 Graphiurus murinus
ATATATATATATATATATATATATATATATATATATATATATATATATATATATTTTTTTTTTTTTTTTTTTTTTTGCGGTACTAGGGATTGAACTCAGGCATGTTCTACCTCTGAGCTATACCCCCAGCCCTATTTTTTATTCTTTATTTTGAAACCAGGTCTCATTAAGTTGTGGAGTGCCTCACTAGGTAGCTGAGGCTGGCCACAAACCCGGATCCTCTGGTCTCAGCCTCCCGAATGCTGGGATTACCACCATGCCCGGCTAAATACCTTCTATTGTAGCTACGTATGGTCAGATGATTAGTTTCTAGTCAATAAGATATAAGCAAAGCATATATCTTATATCTCCCCCCCCCAAATAAAGGGGAGGGGGACTGGGGGGAGAGCTTGGAGGTAGAATGATTGTGGGTTCAGTTCCCCGTACCACAATTAAAAAATCCATTTATCATGCCTGGGATTTTGACTGTGAAATGGCAAAAGTATATTCTCCCTTTTTGTACATTCTTTTAATGGTAGCAAGACTGTGCCTCTGGGCTGGTACAGAAAATCCAGCCCCCCATGGACACTGGCAGAGTCCAGTCAAACAAATCCTGCCATCTGTTACTTTGACCCCAGTCTGGGGAGCGAGGTCTGCCTCTTAGAGAACTGGATTGTTGCCTGAGCGGAAAATGTGCTCCCAGGAAGTATTATTGCTACAGTCAGACTCTGGGTGCCAAGAACCAGAGTTCAACCCACCCACTCTTTCCTCGCTTTCAGTATAAGTATTAGCATTCAATTTGGCGACATATAACACAGACGCAGTAGCTTAAACAAGAGTAATTCTCTCTTATGTAAAAGAAGGCTAGAACTGTTATTCAGAGCTGACCTACATGGAGGACTCAGACTTCTTCTAGTTCCCCCTCCACTGTCATCATGGTCTAAAGTGTCTGCTGGAGCCCCGGCCATGACATGTGAGTTCCAGGCAACCAGACAGAGATAGGAGGGGAAATAAAGGCATACTCTCTCATCTGGAAGGAGACTTCTGAAAAGTCTCAAAAAATGCTTTGCTTATATCTTGTCGACTAGAAACTAATCATCTGACCATACATAGCTACAATAGAAGGTATGAAAATATACCTATTTATCTTAGAGTCAACAGGTCTACCTAAATATCAGGGTTTTGTTTTTTTTTTTTTTTTTTTAAGGAGGAAAGAACAGATGTTAGGAAAGGCAACTAGCAGTCTCTGATATATGTTTACTCACATCTGTACCCTAATTCATCAGAGGGTGGAGAAAGACAAGAAAGAGTACTTTTCTCTCTTCTACCTGAGCATGACATGCTCCTCTCCCCATTCATCTACGGTAAGCAGGATGAGAAGTTAGCAGTCTATAGGTAACTTAAAGTGTATGTCCATTGGGGACCAAATGTAAAAGGAACTATATGTATCTGTGGGATGAGTGTGTAAAACATATCATAATATTCTAATTACCATTATTTGGAAGATAGCCATGATCATAAATATCATTATTAATGTAATAGTAGGTAGAAGTAGATGGAAGTTCTTGTCCCTCTAGATAAAATTATCTAAATGCAACTGAATCAGTTACCTACTTTGATAAAAATGTGGTATGCATCTGACTCTAGCTGGTGCCAGAAAAAAATCCTCCTTCTCTCCATATATTGCCCATCTAGACTCTTTGTGGCATGGAAGTTAGAAATCAGCTTATTATATGTGTTCCATTAAAAAATGTGGACATGCAAAGGTCTGCCTGCATCATTCTGCCTAGCCCTCATCTGCTATTGGAACTAGTAAGTAACTATTCGGGTATTAAGGACACCTATCCTGACTCCTCTAAGGAAGAAATCTCACCCAGTTAAGCAATGCTCAGCCAGGCATGGTGGCACACACAAGTGATTCCAGTACTTTGAGAGGCTGAGACAGAAGGATCACAGGTTTGAGACTAGCCTCGGGAACTTAGCAAGGTCCTCAGCAGCTTAGTGAGACCCTGTTTCAAAATAATAAATAAAAGAGACAGGGAGTATGTAGCCCATAAGTAGAATGTCCCTGGGTTCAATCCCTAGGAAAAAAAGGAAAAACAATGCTCTTCATCTCTCTTCTTTCCAAGACGACATGAGTGTAGAATCAGAGACACACCAATATATAGAAAAGTTTTCTAATGATAAATGCAAGAGTCACACAAACATAAAAATGAACACATGGGAAACCAGAAAACCATCCTGTTGAGTCTGAATGTATTTGTGTCAAACCACATCCAGAAATGGGATGTCTCCTGGTAACCATCAGCTCACTCCTATCCTATTTTAGATCAGAAGAGCAATAAGTGCTATTAGACATTTCATTTAAATCTCCAAATTGCATTTGTATGTGTGTGCGGGTGGGTATTACTGGGGATTAATTCCAGGAGCCCTCTGCCTGGAGCTATACCCCTAGCCCTTTTTATTTTGAAACAGTTTTATTTTTTATTTTGAAACAGTTGCTGAGGCTGGCCTCAAACCTGCAATGCCCCTGTCTCAGGCTTCCAAAGTACTAGAATTATAGGTGTGTGTCACCAGACCCAGCTTCCAATTTGCTATTTACTTTAGTCCTATTTAGTTAGTTATACCAATCCTTCCATCTGCATTCGTCCCTAATGAGCTAAAGTCCTTAAATTCCCGGGTTTTAGTTGTCTGTTAAATAATACAATGGGTGGACCCAGGCCTGACATTGAGCTAGTCCTTACTTGATTCTCCGCCTACAGCCCTGAAGTTATTCATTCATTTATTCATTCAGCAAACCCAAGACAACAGTGGGGCCAGTCATTGAGCAAGATATTCCCAGTCACTCTCTCATGAAAGTTGTGGCCTTGAGGGGAAAGACTGTCATTGAACACAATGGCAAAAGAGCCAGAGGGTGCTGGCAAGGGAGGAAGGGACTTGGTCAAATGAGCCTTACAAGCCACTGCAGGAGTTTGGGGCTTTGTCCTGAGGGCAACGGGAAGCCATTTAAGGGTTTTAAGGAAGGACATTAGATGATCAGATTTGCAGTCTAGAAAGGTTATCTGTTGCCAGAATAGAGAAAGTATTTGGAAAGGGGCAAAGATGGATGTTGGGAGACCATTACAGCTTTTCAGGTGATAGGTGATAGGGGTCTTTTGCAAACACAGTGACCATGGAGGTAAAAGGGCACCAATTCATGGTAATATCAAATACGAAGCCAAGTTCTGGAAGACAGCAGTGTGCATAGGCCCTCACCCTCACAAACACTGGCCAGATGCTGCCTCGTACAGGAGGAAATCTCAGGAAGGGCATCGCACCTCTTCAGCATGCTCTTTCGAGCCTACAGGAATCCCAAGGGAACTCAAGAAACTGCATGAGAATGAGCTGTCAATCCTGCAACAATGAGCTTTCAGAGAAAGTTTGGGACTTACAACTGAGATACAAACCGTGTGCCCTGGGACCTCACCTGCTGTGATTGACCCCAGGTGAGGTGACTCACAGTGAACCTGGAGGCTGAAGAGAGAGAACTGCTCTGTTTTTAAAAACAGTGTTTTGCAGTTGCATCAAAGATCACTTTCCTCAGCCTGGCAGGGCTGAGTCCAGAGGCGATGTCAGCCCCAGGCAACACTTATCTCTTCTCAGACCAGGTTCCCTACTTTAATCACCGCTGCTCCGGGAAATACCACCTGCGATGACCCTGCCTGTCAGATTCTTCTGGACGGAGTATTAGAATCCTTTTGATGTTTTTCCTTCAAGTCATTTAAACACATCACCTCTTGGTGAGTTGGAGTTTAAGAAAACCTGACTAGCTTTCTTTGAGCAGGCCAACAGTCTCCAAAGAAGTAAGCTTGGGTTCCGGTCCCAGTTGGAGGAGCAAGATGTGTGGGGCATGGGTTTTGCAGACCGGGCTGTGTTGTACTGAGGAGCAGGGAGTTTCAGGTCGCACACAGACACAGACATGGAGAATTGCAGCTTAACTTTTAGCCTTGACTGATCAATAGATAAGAACCGCCCTAGAGTTTTCCTTTGCATTACAAATAGAGAGCATCTTTGAACTAGAAAATAAATACTGCCTAATTAATATCAAAGAAAATATTGATGACTTCTTCTCATTCAACACAGGGAAAAAATATACAGCACAAACTACAACATCACACACACTACCCTAGAAGTACAGGTCACCCCCCAAAAAAGGTGTCCTCACTTCAAATATTCCATGTAGGGTGGCTAAACCCAGGTCCTAGAATGCTAATTAGGACCTGATCACAACTAATAGGCCAGAAACTATGAAATGCCTCATGATACCAGTCATTTGAACTAGAGTTAAGAGTCCAGTTATGGCCAGGTTCAAACTAGGTTCAAATAGACTTAAATTTAACCTATTTATTGCAAGTCATACTGAACACTTGAGTACCCTTATTTGAACCTAAATGACACCATGTTGTGTATCCATTTCCAGCATCTTTGAACCAAGCAGGAGCTGAATCTGTCATCTTTCTTTCTCATCTAGGAGTATTCAAAGTGACACTTTCTACTATGTCATTGTACCTGGGAGAACACGGGGAGGCTGGTTGCCACATACTGTTTGACATTAGAAGAATTCAGTCTGGGAATCTAATACAGAGCCAGTGACCCGTGGCCTGGACTGTAAGGAGGGTGAAATCTCGGTGTCACAGTCATTCCTATTTTGTCAGTTTTGGCCTGTTTGCTTCCAAAAAACATTTTGCTTTCCTTGGTCCATCATTAGGCTACTTCTTTTTTTTCCTAGAAATATTCACTGGGAATGTGCAAGATACATGGGAATACAAACACAAACCAGAGCTAAGAAGGGCCCCGTGTCCCCTGACATCAAAGTTTTTATAAAGAAAAATACACAAAGGCAGCCACGCCTCACTCTGGCTTCATAGTAACCCCAGAAAAAAATTCCAGAAATGTGTTTTAATTCTTCAGCCTGAGTGACAAAAAGGTTAAAATGTTTCCCAAAGTCCACTTAAGAATAATTCTGACCTCGAGAAAATGGATTTTGTTAGCCCCAAAGCCTATTAAGATTAATGGCAAGAGGGGCTCATTATTCTGCCAGAAAAATCTACTTACAAATCTAAGGGTAGGATTTTATTCTGTCCATTTCAAAGAGCAGGGGACTTAGAGTGTCTGACAAGCACCCACCAGAATGGGATACTCTGTGTACAGGTGGCAGGGGTCCCTGGTTGGGATGTATAGAGTGGCGCTGTGTGGGTGGAGAAGAGGGCTTCAATGGGATTTCTTACATAGATAGGTCACCCTGCTCTCAATTATGAAACTCCTCACCTTTACCACACACCCTGGTTTTATGGAGCCCAGAATAATATTCAGAAACCAGATCCTTATTTGAGATAGAAACAGATCTCGTGCCTGTTAACCCTGAGGCCCCTCAGCAGCAGGGGACCACTGTTAGTACCCATATGCTCTGCATTACAATGACCTCACCACCTCCTGCCTCCTGCTGCCCCCTGCTCGGCCACTGCTGACCAATGGCACCCTCACAGGCCTGGAATGGACAAGCAGAGGGAAGACCGGGCAGCTTGCTCCTCACCACAAAGTGCCTGGTGCCTCTACAGGGCAGCAGCCTTGAGCCAGCCGCTCTTCAGGCTGCAGAATAGTGGATGGATGGCTGAATTCTGGCCAACTGTCCATCCCTGGTTATCTTGGCAGGGCAGAGCACTGAAGCCTGTTGCTAGGAGACAGAAATTCCCAGACTCAGAGATGGCTAGACAAGAACTCTGGCTTTGATTACCAGCTCATGGAACTGATGGGAGGAAAATAGACAGGAGCCTTCTAAGTTTTTAAGGAATTTGCTACAGCCCAAGAAATCCCAAGCCTGGCTGACAACAGCCTGTGATTACTCAACCCCTAAGGCAATTCCCAGGCCCCCCAAATTTGCACCAAAAAATAATGGGCTCCAAAGAAATGCAGATACACACCAATATCCTTCTATCTCAGATGAGCCAAGAAGGACAATGGATAATATCCTTCCAGAAAGTGCAACTAGGATTTGACTATCAAAGAACTCACTGCATTGCAAGGCCAGGACACCCCAATGTCCTTATCAAGACAGACATGATATATGTAGGAAACCAGTGGCCTTTGTGTATTATCATCTCATTGTCCACTTCTTCAAATAAAAGTTTTCCTTGAAGTTCTCTCACTTTTTATATTTATTGACTTGTAATAGAAAGAAGTACAGGATTAGTGTTGTAATAAAAAATACCTAAGCCAGGTGTAGTGGCACATGCCTGAAATCCCCATACTTGGGAGGATGAGAGGAGGGTCACAGATTGGAGGTTAGCCTCAGCAACCTAGGGAAAGTCTCAGCAACCTAGCAAGACTCTGTGTTTGGAGCAACAGTCTCCAAAAGAAATGCAAGTCCCATTTATAATTTAAAATTCTCTAATATCCACATTTAAAAAAATAATTAGGTGAAATTAAAGTTACTAACATATTCCATTTAGCTTAGTATGTCCCAAATATCATTTTAACACATAATCAATATAAAATACTCTTGAGATAGTTTAGTTTTTGTATTAATTTATACCCCATCTCAATTCAGACTCACCACATGATATATGTAGCAAACCAGTGGCCAGGCGTAGAATCATTCCACTCTCCACTTCATGTGGCTCAATAGCTACATGTGTCTGGTGGCTCTCACATTGGACAATAAAAAGCAGAGGTCAGAGGGCAGTCCAAGGTAAGTGGACAGTCCTCTGCAGCCAGGGAGCCATCATTCCACTTCATTATCCCACTGTCCCTTAGATCAAGATTTTTCAAAATGACCACTATTGACCTCATAGGTCAGATATAAATCTGTGCCTAGGGGTTATCTAGTGCATGGTGGATGTCTGTGGTGTACCCGTACCCTACTCACTAGATGTCAAAAGTACCATCTCACCTTCAGTTACACTGTGACAATTGAAAATACTGTCAAATGTTGAGAGGTGTGGGGCAACAAGTCACCCTGGCAGTGGCTCTCAGACTTAAGTGTACATTGGCATGCACTGGAGATTTTGTTGAAACAGAGGTTTCTGGGCCCCAATGTCACAGCTTCTGATTCACTAGGACTGGGATAGGACTAATATGTTCCCTGGATTCCTAATCCAGGACCACTCTGAGATCTGCTGCCCTGGCTCACCACCACAGGGCATTTTCACTCCCAGGAAAGGAGACAGAGAAGACATAGAGGATGGAGAATACTCATAGAGGATGGATGCCTTTCGCTCAGATTCCTTTGCTGAGAATTCAGACTCAAGGCTACAGCTATTCAAGGAACAGAGGCAAAGAAGGATAAGATGTAACATCAGCTGAGTCGTGTGTCCCCAGGTACAACTAAGGAATTCTATTATGACAGGGGGGACTGGGAGATTGGACAATGAGGGACAATTTTCAGGCTCTTCTAGAAGTGGATAATATTATTTAATTATAAGTTACAAGGCTCTGAAGAGTTCCACCTAGAAACTGTGATCTAGAAGAATGTACAACAGCCACAAGTTCTGGTCTTGGATTACAAAATAAGAGTTGGGATATCCCACCCTTGAAGAAGGGGTACATTAAATTCAGCCACATAAGAACTTTTAAAGATGTATGTATGGGAAAAAGGAGTCTGTGATGTGGTAAGACACCAGAGGAGTAGATCTGGCAGTGGGTTGTCTCCTCCATATCCACCCCTCTCACACCAGTCCTAATAAGACAAGAAATTTCCCAGCTTTGTGCTTTGAGAAATCTTAACTCCACTCTCCAGCTCTAGAAGTTAGCCTAGTCCAATCAAGGAATCAAGTTCCCCTAGTCACAGTGATGTGTCCAGAGATGGGCCTATGAACCAAATGGGTCCAACAACACAAGAGTTCTTAGCTATTGTTTGGTGTCTGGGGAAGGAAAAACTAGCTTTTCCCTTTTGCCCAGTGTGTGAATGAGGAAACTGTAGTCCTGGAGCACCTGGCAGCCATATGACACGGAAAAGCCAACCCAGGGTGAAGCCAAAGAAGAACAGAACCAAGAGAATCGCAGGGAGTGAACCTGCAACTTTGATGACATTCCAAATTTCTGGATCAAACCTCCCTGCTGTCCCACCTTCAGAATTTTCTGTCAAATTAGCCCATATATTTCCTAGCATGTTTAAGTCAATATAAGATTTGAGATTCTGTCACTTTTCACCAAAAGGATTCCCAAGAACAATTTGACCTGAACGTGTTTCTCACTTGGTACCTAACGGCACCTCATAAAGGCAAGGGCAAGTTCATCTCCTGAGCTCCTTCTGCAAGCAGCTCACTGTGTAAGCCCCCAGCCTACCTTACCTCACTGAAGTCTCACAATAACCCCGGAGGTAACCATAAATCAGGAAATCAAGACTCAAAAAGATTAGCCAACCTTCCCCATATCACTCTGAGAATAAGTGGTCAAACTGAGAATTCAACTCTTCTGACGCTAATTCCAACGCTTTTTCTACAACATTGGCCTCATATGTTATTTTTTGAACTATGTACATAAATAACAAAGGTTATATGTTTACTCAAACTCTATGTGGAAAACTATCCTGACTTTTGAAAATCTGATTCAATGATCAAAAACACATGTAGAATATTAGTTAGAAGGTGGTGTAGACTGTAGTAGGGTTTTATAGGCATCTTGGGCAGGTCCTTCAGAGTAATTGGGATGTGGAATGTGGAAGTCATTTTTATGGGAAAGTTGGGGCATGGCCTCCTGTAGGCAGCCTCAGGCAAAAGAGTGAGTGTATCAAGAAAAAAAATCACATTGAACCTGGTGATAAGGTTCATGAGGATGTTAATTAAAAGGAATCTCATATTTCAAGGCTATATTGGTGATATATTTGCAAGTAATAGCATATGACTAGTGCACAACAGAACTATAAGGTTTTACCCCAAGATGTCAGTATTCTTTTGAAAACAGTGTGTATGGTTTAAAAACTGCCCATAGAACTCCTCTCTTGCCTGCTTACCTTAATATAATGCCTGCTATGCTTCTTCTCAAATTCTCTAGCTTAGCCACAAAGAGTGGGAAGAGGTCTGGACAGTAGTCCTTCCTTATCCACAGTTTCAGTTATCTGTAGTCAGTCACAGTCTAAAAACATTGGTATTTGTCTTAGACTTGTCCTAAAGATCAAAACAATCAAAGATCACTTTCGATAATTTTTGCTACGGTACATTACTATGATTATTCCATTCTATTAGTAGCTATTCTTAGTCTTTCATCATGTCAAGTTTATAAATTAAACTTTATCACAGGTATGTATGTATAGTAAAAACAGTATACATTGAGTTTGATACTACTTGGAGTTTCAGGTATCCACCAGGGGATCCCTATGGATAAAGAGAAACCATTGTATTATATTTTGCTTGAGGATGACACCTAGCAAATATAACTATGCTACATTAGCTAATTCAAAAGCCTCTTATAGCCGGGCGCGGTGGTGCACACTTGTAATCCCAGCATTTGGGAGGCTGAGACCGGAGGATCCAGGTTCGTCGCCAACCCCAGCTACTTAGTGAGGCACTCCGCAACTTAGTGAGACCCAGTTTCAAGATAAAGAATAAAAAATAGGGCTGGGGGCATAGCTCGGAGGTAGAATGCTCCTGAGTTCAATCCCCAGTACCAGGGGGAAAAAAAGCCTCTTATTTGTACATTATTCAAGATGATTATTCTTGAGTTGGGATTAAAAATAAGAATTATTCTTTTTTTCTCTTCATAGTTACTAACACTGAGTTTGTCCTTTGAATTGAAATAAATATCTGGTCTATTCCCTAAAATGCAGAAAACACCGCATGTTCTTTCCTTTTCTTCACATTTTTATACCAATAAGTCCCATTTTTCCTTCAGAAATTTTCCATTAAAAGTATTCTCAAAGCCTCAAGTGCAGCTTCAGAGTTGCCACTTCTCCAGTGTTCTCCTAATGACAAAAGTAACTTAGGACTTGTCCAAGAAGCCCTTTGAAGACACTGCTTTTACCATCTAAACATGCACACAATTATGTCTATAAGTAAGCACCAAAATGTTAGTGGAAGAAACTGAGTGGGATCCTTTCACATCAGACACTAGCTATAAAGTAGATTGAATGCCTTCGCCACCTCATTTGTGTTCTTAATTTGTCTCTTCTGAAATGAAATGTATTGAATGTTTTACCTGCATCCAGGTTTTGACATTGTGTTTTAAAAGTTCCTTATATAATCATGCCATTCTCCCACTCCTGGCCTATGACAGGGATTATTTAAATTTTAAATGATTACTAGTCCTGATTCCCCTTCCTGGGTGCACAGCTAAACCATATTTTCTACCTCCCTCACCCCAAGATGATGGGGCACGACCAATCTTCATTGTGTGCTGATACAGGACAGAGGTGAGTGAGGTCAGGAATCCTTTTGCATGGACTCTTTCATTTGTTGGACCATCAGATGCAACATGTCCAGCAGAGGAGTCTGAGACCTGAGTGGACAGAGGAGCCATGAGCCTGTGTCCCTGAATGACAATGTGGAGCAGAGCATCCCACCCCTCCAACCCCAACTGGGCCATGAACAAGATATGAACCCTTGTTAGATTAAGCCACTAAAACTGGGGAGCTATTTGTTATAGCATTACCTACATTGAATAATTAATTGCCCATCTGAGAAAGTAGTTTAATATTGCCTGATGCTTCTGGAAGGCCAAAAGCATGCAAGGCATAATCTAACCAAGCAACTCCCCAGCTCTAATTGTCTCTACCACGCCACCCAGCCTTTGGGTTCACACTGCCATGCTTTAACTTTGCCTGCCCATCTCAGGGTTCAGCACCTGAGAAAAAAAGATCATGTTCTATCTTCTGCTCTGTAGTTTTGCCTACTGCAACTAGCACCAATTCAAGGAGTTTATCATCGTGGTTAATGAATAGAATATTTGAGAGTCTTCTTATTTGGTTAGAAAGGGCCTGGGATAGAGAAGTAAAAGCAACGTTGGCAGCAACTCTTGAATTCCTGATGCCTTCAAGTTGTAACCCAGATGTCTCTGGATATTATCATCTGGGTAAGACCCACTTTAAGCCTCACACTCCACCCCTGGGAGCACAAACCTTCCCTGCAAATTTCCAGAGGGTTAACACTCCCATGACCATTCCCAGCTCAGAAATCTGGCCCCTGCTGCATGTATTCAGTCTGTGGAACATCTTTTCATCCTGTAATTCTCTATCTGGTCTACCTCACACCAAATCAAGCATGAAGACAAACCTTTTTCTCAGTTACTAACCCTATCCCTAAGTATCACACTTTTTTTGGGGGGGGGGGTGCCAAGGTTTGAACCCAGGGACAGTCTACCTCCAAGCTAAATCTCCAGCCCTTTTTATTTTTTTAATTTTTGAGAGAAGGTCTCACTAAGTTGCTGAGGGTCTTGCTAAGTTGCTGAGGCTGTCTTCAAACCTGCAATCCTCTTGTCTCAGTCTCCCAAAGTACTGGGGTTATAGGTATGCACCACTGCACCCAGCAATATCATATTCTTAAAAGCTATTGGGATGTGTGTGATGGACCTAAATCAAGGACTTGGCCAGAGGTGAGATTATTTCATCCTACCAATTCAATACTGCCATAATTTAGATGTTGCAAGGCCTCCAAAGACCCATGTGTTAAAGGCTTAGTCCCAGGGTGGAAATATTGGAAAGTAGTGGAACCTTTAAGAGGTGGGACCCAGTGGAGGGTCTTTAAGTCATCAGGGACACGTTCTTGATGGGGATAAGGGGACCTCAGGCCCTTCCTCCCTCTGAGTGGTTTTGCTTTACAACATGTTCTCACCAAATGCTGCCTTTCCACAGGCCCAAAATCAAAGAAGCAACCAATCATAGACTAGAATCTCTCAAACTATGAGCCAAAATAAATATTTTATCTCATAATTTATAAGGTGATTATTTCAAGTGTTTGGTTATTGTGACAGAAAGCTACCAACATAAGTACCTAATTTAAATATTATCAGTCCTGTCCTTCGAGGCTCTTTGGCCCTGACCATTAGACATTTTCCAATGGTCTTTCTTACAACCTTGGCCTCCAATCATCTTAATAACCTCTCACCCTCTTTATCTTTCCATCCTCCTCCTCATTCCATTCCTTCTAAGTCCCACAGCCCACCCTAATCTAAATTCTTTTTAGATTATGGAATGGGTCCAGCTTACCCTAGATCCAACTGCCTACGGCTCCAGGTACACCCTTGTAATCAGACTCGGGTGATACACAGGGTCTTCCCTTCAAAAAAAGCAGCCTTCCAAGGAGATCATTATGGCCTTTTTTTTTTTCCTCCATTACACACATAAATGCATGTACTAATAAAACCATGAATCTCCATCCTACTAAGTCCAAGGGAATATCCTCAGGCCTCATCTTCCTTGACACTAGTGGATCACTCCTTTCTCTCTAGCAGGGTCCTCACTAAACTTCCAGGATGCCACACTTGCCTGATTTACCTCCAGTCTCCCTTGTTGGCATTCCTAACCATCCCAAACTCTAAATGCCAGTTCTTGAATCTAATCTCTCTGTTTTTAAATCTACATTTATCAACATTAGACTGGATATTGTTCTCCTCTACTCTTATGATTTTAAACACCATTTCTTTGCAAACATTTCCCAAACTTACGTCTTCAGGCGAGACCTCTCTCCCCAAAACTCCATGCTCACA
>PVLC010001342.1:102099-129642 GCA_004027655.1 Graphiurus murinus
GGTGGCGCACGCTTGTAATCCCAGCATTCGGGAGGCTGAGACCGGAGGATCCGGGTTCGCGGCCAGCCTCAGCTACCTAGTGAGGCACTCCGCAACTTAGTGAGACTCGGTTTCAAAATAAAGAATAAAAAATAGGGCTGGGGGTGTAGCTCGGAGGTAGAATGCCCATGAGTTCAACCCCCAGTACCGCAAAAAAAAATAAATAAAATAAAATAGTATTATGATATCCAGCCCCTAAGATCACCCTCAATGATGCCCACATCCTAGTATTCACATCCTTCTGTGGAACCTTTCCATGCTGTACTGGTACTAGTTTATGTAACCCATAGAATAGAGAAGAAGTGATTGATTATATGTCACTTCTGAACCTGATTATAAAAGACACTGTGGCTTCTTTTTCTGTCTCGAACAATTCACTCTAGGAGAAAACAGATGCCATGGGTGACCAGTCCTATGAATTAGCCCCATGTGCTGATGAATCTAAACCTCGTACCAATAACCATGCAAATGAGCTTGGAGGTAGATCCTCCAGCCCAGTAGAACATCGAGATGACTGTAGCCCAACAACCTCTTGACTACAAATGCATGAGAAACTCAGCCTCAAAAACCAGCTAAGGCACTCCTGGATTCCTAACCCTCCCAGCTGTATTAAATGGTAAATACTTGTTGGTTTAAGCTGCTACATTTTAGGGTTAATGTTACTTAGCAAAAAAGATGACCTATATAATTTTAATATATCATGAATTTGTTTGTTTATCTATTCATTGTCTATCTTTCCCACTAGAATGCCTGACTCCTTCCCTCTTGTAACATTAGAACTCTGCTTAGCATATGGTAGTCACTCAACATATATTTGCAGAATTAGTGATTTAAATATCTGCTACTACTTTTACCATCAATAAAATATAAATTTATCACTCTACAGTTAAAAACACTTACATCATCTCAGCTAATCCAGAGAATAACAGTAAAATAGGTATTCTTTCCATTTTCATAATAAAAAATACTGAGGTGCTAAGACTTCAGGTAATTTTTACAGGGCCATCTTCCCACTATGATATAGAACTGGTGCTTCAATCCTGGGAATCTGATTTCAACCCTGGCATTATTTTTCCTACATTCCAATTATCAGTCACTCACAGAGTATAAGCCCCATCACTCTGATGTCCAAGTTTCTGTCCAGAGCATAGAACTTGTTGGTGTCTGGAGGCAGCTACCTCCCGCCTGTCCAATGTGTGGTCAACCACCAGCACTGTGCAGAAAAATGCCTGGCACAGGAGCATGGAATTGTTCATTCCTCTTTAAAATGGGAAGGAAAATGTGTTACATGGTTTTTCTTTCCCCTTCCAAAACCATAAAAGGAAACAAAAACATGCTTATGTGTCCAGGGGACTCAATTTTAAATGTATTACCAAATTTCAAAGTCTCGGAGGACTTTTAAAAGTAGGTATTTTCTTCAATCCCTAGACAAACATTAATTTGAATTACAGCATGTTCTTGAGTCTCCAGAGTGATTGACCACTGAAGATTCCCTGATGGTCCTTTTCTGTCCTATGCAAGGAAATCCTAGTTGGGGCAGGCCAGGAAGAGCATATGTTTGGCTGAAACCAAGACCAAGTGATCCAGAAAAGTGTGCATGGCAGTTAGAACATGTTTCTTGGTGCCATTCTTAAGCCAACTACAATCCAATTGCAAGGGATGAAAAATATTTCAAATGCATATACTAAATTAATTTACTTCTTCCAGGTATGGTGGTACATGCTGACAATCCCAGTACATGGAAGACTGAGATGGGAGGATCACAGGTTTGTGGTCAGCTTCAACAACTTACAGAAAGGATCCTTGCAACTCAGTGAGACCATATTTCAAAAAAAAACAGGGCTGGGGGAATAGCTCACAGGGAGAATGCCCCTGGGTTTTCTACCTCCAGTACCACAACAATAATAATAATTAATTTGCTTTAAAAATTATGTTCAAAATATTTGGGTATTACATTTTTTTTCTAACAACTCCCATTACTGTTTCTCATGCTCCTGTAAGAAAAATATGTCCCAAAAGAGAATAATTTTAACCAAATTAGACTCCCGAATTTTTCACCACTTATTTATCAAAGGTGAAATGGGAATAACAGGATTCTCACCTCAGCGGGGCATGGTGGCGAATGCTTGTAATCCCAGCATTTAGGAGGCTGAGACTGGAGGATCCGGGTTCAAGGCCAGCCTCAGCTAACTAGTGAGGCACTCCACAACTTAGTGAGACCCGGTTTCAAAATGAAGAATAAAAAATAGGGTTGGGGGTGTAGCTCGGAGGTAAAATGCCCCTGAGTTCAATCCCCAGTACCACACACACACACACACACACAATATATATATATATATATATATATATATATATATATATATATATATATATATATATATATATATATTCTCACGTCATAGAGTTGTTACCGTAAAGAGCAACTTAGTAGGTGAAAAAGTGAGTACCTGGTATATAGTTATCGCTGCATAGCTCATGGCTATTCACATCATTTGTTTGTTACTCTTTTATTTTATCAGATTTTCTATATTTTTGCTTCTCTATGTTAGCAAAAATATCTGAAAAAATTAGAACTGTATTTTATGCATATGGGATCTACTCAGGCCACTTAAAGACTGATTGATACCTTCTCCTGGTTATTTTCTCCTTCACAACTATTCAAAGCAAATCATTCCTCTATCATGATCATTCACACCCTGAACAAAAACATCATTTAAGAAGGATATTGGAGAGAGTCCCGAGTAGTGTCTCCAGTTGCACCCTGGCCTTCCTATGTTATTTGCTCAAGTAATGTCTCTAACCTTTGGCCTCCAGAAAGTTTCATGAGTTCTGGCAGTGAAATGAGAAGTTGATAGTGATTAGAGGAGCAAAAAACTACCAAATGATTTAGATCTTTGTTTGAGAGGTACTGGGTCGAAAACTTGGTTTTATTCTTATAAAGGGGTAAGGGATCTAAGCATTCTTTGTCCAGATGTCTCTAATCAGAATTAGGTTCTGAGTCATTTCTGAGATAAAATCTAGATCGCCTTATCTCATACACCTTGAGATATGAGAGGGAATATCTGTAAAACAATGGAAATTTTGGAGCTGGTATCCTGATGTGTTCATTTACCTGACACATTTTTTCCCTCCCTTCCAGTGTTTTTCTCCCCATGATTTCCTTTTAGGAAAGTAACATTTTTAGTGGTTCTGGATAGATAGCAGATCAATGCATTTAATCAATCGATAGATGATTAATTAAAGGAACATTGGTGCTACAGAATAAAATAAACCCATTCCCACCCTTAGTAAGTTTCCTTTGCCCATTGGAAGGACAATCTCTGAAAAGTTTGGTACATGTTTGTTGACATAGGACATGAAGTCTCTGTACCTAAAACCGAAATGGTTTAACATAACTATAATCAAGGCTGTTCAAAAAGAGAAGCAAAAAGCTCTTACCAGAGCAAGATTGTACCCTAAAGAGTCTAACTGCAGAGTCTGCATTTTAAACTCTATGCTATATCAATCGTGTGTCATTCTGGTAGTTGCCAGCTGCTGCCTCTTTAAGACTCTCTAGCTCTAACTACAGCCTCTTTCTGGAGCCCCAGGTCCATATTCCTAAGGCATCTGTCTTAGTCAACATTCTCGCTGCTATAATCCAAAGCAACTGATCATACAATTTAGACAAGGAAGATTTACTCTCAGTTTCCCTAGAGGTTTTGGGTTCAAGACCGGGGACCGCAGATCTCAGAGCATGGCAGCAGGAAGCAGAGAAAGAGAGTCAAGGCTTCACTCTCACATCATGGAAGCCAGAAGCAGAGAAAGAGCAAGCAAGCAAGGGGATTCAAAGACACAAACACAATCCCCAAGGCCACACCCCAGGGACCCACCTTCTCCAGCCACACCCCGCTGGCCCAGGTCAACACTCAGGTAAATGAAATTGAGATTGCAAGCCCCATGACCAAACCACATCACCCCTGAACATTAACACATGAGCTCTTCAGGGGCATTCTATATCTGACCAGAGCAGCATCTGCGCTTGAATATCTGGCTGCCCATTTCAAACTGCTAATCTCTTTTGCCTCCATTTTTCCATAACACTTTGGATAGATCAACATTGTGATTCTCATACTACAATTTAATGAGTTTCCCATGTATCAATTTTATTTTCTAGAATGTGAGTTCCACAATGCAGAAATTTTTTGAAAAATCTATATGTTCCTGGTTTAGCACATGACAAGTAATTGACAAATGTGTACTGAAGTAATGTCACATGTAGTGATTACTTTTACAACTTAGGTTAATAAGAAGATAGCATATGAAATAGAGACAGGCTGGCTCACTGGGTTGGGCTAGAATAGATAAATGGGTACAACAGATCAGGGGATACAAGAGTCATCCCCACAGGTATCTAATCTATATTTACTACAAACCTGACACTTGGGGTTGCAATCCTATGAAGCTCCAAAGTGTCACCCCTGCCTTTGCCACTTGTATGCATCTTGGCAATGCATTTTGGCAGTATGGGAGAATTTTTGTGTCCCAAGTCTCAAAGAAACCTGATACTTCTTACTTTTCAGATGGGTCAAATGTCAAGCAACCACAGAGAGTGGCTCAGATTCATAGAATTGCACCAAGATGGTTTGGTCTCTCGGAGTCTCACTGAAGTAAAAAAAAAATCCTAGCATGTTGAAGAAACCAAGGATATTGCTTATCTAAGCTGTGAAATTCAACTCTCCCACAGGTCTAAGGAGTTTTGGCAGAGCTGCCCAGGAAAGGGGGTTCTCCCTGATTTAAAAAAAAAAAGTACTATTCCAATATAGCAGCATCTTTCACTCTCAGAAGGGCATGTAGGTTTAGAGAGATAGGCTTGCAAAGGATGACCACATAATTTATAGGGTTGCAAAGGGTAACCATATAAATAGGGTGACCACATTATTTATTTTCCAAATTGAGACACTATTGAAATGAAACACCAATAATAATGACACAGAGACAACAGCATAAATCAGGACTGTCCCAGGCACAACAAAGTTACTCAAGCTGTAAAGGAAAAATTAGAGCTAAGAGTGTATGTACAGCTCTGTCCATGTGTGGTCCCCTGATGAATCTATGCTAAATGCAGGTACTTCTGATGATTTTCACATCTATATTGATTTCTTCATCCACCAAAAGACTTAACTATTTGGGGCTAGAGGCATGATGGATTTTGATCAGTCTATAAAAATCCTCTCTATTCAGTTATTCACTCAGTCTTCAGCAAACTTTTATTGAGCATCAAGTACAATTTGGGAACTAATTAGAGCTCTGGCAGGACAATTACAAAAATGAATGGCACATACCTTCCCTCAAAGAGCTGGCACACTAATAGGTGAGATACATGAAACCAAATAATTATAATGCAATATATTTAAATGCCAAAAGCACATATTTCCCAAGAGGGCATACATGGCTAGTTAAAATTCTTGAGGCTGCTGGGATCTCTCATTACACTATGCCATCTTTTTGTGATGTGAAATCCAGGTAAATTGTCTGTTCTTCCTTACCTCATTTTTCTTACTGAGGTCTATTTGTATCTTAGTTCACAACATGTACTTAAGATTTATAAAATTACATGTATTTAAATATCTTCCATAATTCAGGTTGTTAACTAAAAAAGAACTCTCCTCTTTCCTCTCTTTCTTCTAGCTTTAAATTACATGGTTCTCTGATTCTCCTTTGCCTTTTATTCCACATGAGTAAAGGTTTGCTTTGCAGGAGTACTTATTAAGAAAGTATGGCCATCTCAGCCAAATTGCAAAATACACCACACAGGTTCGAGTGGAAAGCCTGATGAATGAACAATCTGAAATTCCCCTTCACTTCAGCACTGCCGAAATGTCTCAGCTGCAAAGCAGTACATTTATGAACTTCTTTTTTGAAGAATTTAAAATGCTATAATACAGATGAAATTAAGTCCCATCTAAGAGTTGTTTCATGTACTTCCATTTTCCCTACTGGTTTTAGAGGTAATTAACACCTCCGGTTTTTGTACTTACCCAGTCATCTAAGGGTTGCAAGACACATCACATACATTGGCTCACTTATCTGGCTTCACTTCCTTTCAAAACAAGAAAGCTTTCCAGATGGATACATTTGTTTGAGAAAGGTGGGCAGTCTAATCAATTAATGCATTCCTGTATCTAATGTCTTGCACAATTTGGTGGACATCTGTGACACTATCTGCCCAGAACCTTCCTCCATGTTTTCTTGAGATTTAATTCCTTACTCCCTCTCCCTTAACAATAACCTCTCCAGCTACCTTGGGAGTCACATAGTCTTCTTGCCTGACCAACACCTGGCCAGAATGGATGGGTCCAGAGTGAACACCTGCCCAAGATGCACCCTGCTCCCTGCCCAACCTTCAGCTTCACCATTAATAGTCTTGGGCCAACTGAAGACTTTCAGAATTATTTGAAAAGTGCTAAAGTAGATATTCTTATATGGTAAAAGAGGATGTCACAACATGTAAAAATCTATCTATATTTGTACTTGGAGCAGGTGAGAAATATAAATTCACAGAATTATTTTATCAAAACCATATCAAGAAAAATTAGAAAATTTGAGAAAATCAATTCCTGCAGAAGGAAAAATTTAGTCTACAGACTCTAAACTTTATACCAAGTCTAAGTGATTTTTATACAAAAATTTTACAAAACATCTAATGAAGAAATTCTATAGAAGCTGTTTTTCAAGGCATAGAAAAAAGGTAGAAACTTCATCTTTAACACATCTGATGAGACAAATATCCTAATTTTTAAAAACTGAACAATTATAACAAAATAGAAAGCTTTCAGTGATTCTCATTTATGAACAAAAATGCAAAAATCTTAAATGAAAGAGCATCAACTCAAAATCCTCAGTGTATAAAAAGTATTATTCATAAAAAAAAACACAATGAAAGTTTATGCAGTAATACAAGTATGGCTAAACATTTTTTTTTCTGCCATACTAGGGATTGAACCCAGGGGCATTCTACCTCTGAGCTACACCGAGCTATACCCCCAGCCCTATTTTTTAATTCTTTATTTTGAAACAAGGTCTCACTAAGTTGCAGGTGGCCTCACTAAGTACCCAAGTCTGACCACAAACCTGGGATCCTCCTATCTCAGCCTTCCAAGTACTGGGATTACAAAGTGCATCACCATGCCCAGCCAAACATCCATTTAAATGTGATTAACATTAACAAAATTAAGGAGGAAAACCATATATGCTTTGAACCAAGCACTCTTAAATAAGAGGGATGCAGTAGTGAACAAAACAGAAGAAATCTCTGCCCTCATAGAACTTACAGTCTAGTGGAAGAGAGAAGACAAACAAGTAAATAAAATACAGAATATGAGAGATACTAGCAAAAGCTGTACCTAAACAGGAAAGTGAGAGGAGACAGTTCTATGGAACTTTTAATGGGAGAGTTAGAGAAAACAATCATTGAAAAGAAAATATTTAAGCAAACCCCTTAATGAGATGGAATGAGAGAAAGAATATTCGTGAATCAAAGAGATAATGAGGAAGGCTGTTAATGTAGGGCCTCTGAGGACACTGTCAGGATTTTAGCTTTTGCTCTGAATAAAGGGGAAATTCTGGAAGGATCTGAGCAGAGGCATCATCTGAGTTACAAATTTACATGGTTTTCCTGGATTCTGTGTTGAGAATAGATGAGCAAGGCAGAATCAAGAAAACCAGATGGGAGGCTAATAATCCACCATAAGATGATGGCTTGAATCAGTGGGGAAGTAGAACAGATGGAGATAGGGAAGTGATTCTGTGAGTATTTGGAAGGTAGAGCCAATGGGAGTTTCACATGATTCGTGGTGAGACTTTTTGAATCGGGAATGACATCCAAGACTTCTGGCCGTAAGATCTAGAAGTTTGGTGATACCATTTACTGAAATAGGGAAGCTGAATGAGGGGCATGTTGGAAAGGGGTGGGGGGCCAGCAAACTATACATATCACAATCAAACATGAGGCAGTCCCACCAGTGTTTAAAAAAGAAAGAAATAAAAAGAAAAGACTGCTCCCAGTTGTGGTTATTAATTAACATTTCTCTCAATCTCCTAATCAATGCAATATATTAACATATTAACACATATGTATATATATGTATACATACATATGAGTATACACTTTGGAAATTAATATATAATTTAAGACATGTAATTAACTATCTAGAAAATAATAAAAGTCAGGCATGATTATTCATACCTGTAATCCCAGTGCTTGGGAGGCTGAGGAGACAGGATTTCAGCTTTGAGACCAGTCTCAGCAATTTAGCATGATCCTTCAGCAACTTAGCAAGATCCTATTACAAAATAAAAAATAAAGTGGGTCTTGGGGTGTAGCTCAGAGGTAGAATGCCTCTGGGTTTATCCTCCAGTATAAGGAAAAGAAGGAAGAAGGGAGGGAGGAAGGAAGGGAGAGAAGAAGAAAAAGAGGGGGGAGGGGAAAACAATGAAATGGCAAAATATGCTCATCAGACAAGGCCCTCTTGGAGTATCAATAGCAAGTTGAAATATTGGGGAAGTCCTTAAGTTCGTTTTAATTGTTTAACCCGAGGTGTCTCAAATTTATCAGATTCATCCCTATCTCAACTGTTTTAGGAAACACAGCTGTAGTATAAAAAAGATGGCTGAATAGAGGTCCATAGTAGTTCTACTTTAACAAAATAGAATTCTTCCTATGTAAATGACAGTGCCAATATGCTTGTAAATGATTAAGACTCTTAACTAGATAAAACAAAATTTGTTACCGTAGTCAGTTACTTAATCTTTTCCTCTACAGATATGGAGATTATCCTTAACCCTTGACAAAAGTATTATAAATTCTGAGTGTGATTTAAATAAACAGATATTCCTGTGTGTCTAATAGACAAAATCTTGTTGTTTGATTTCAACTGGGGAGTGGGGTGCTGTTGTTACTCACCAACTACTAGGAGGACAAATCAAAACTTGAGAAGATAAGTAAGGATGTCACAGAGGACCTGTAATTTGAAAGGACCTCAGTGGAGTTGTATTTATCTCTATGGGAACCTGTATCTACCACTAGGTGGGAATCATTGGGTAAGAGGATCTACTTTCAGACCAAACAAATTTTTATCTTCTATTTCCTACTAACTAAGGCAGAAGTCTCTCATCAGTTTATTTGACCAGACTATTTTATTTACACAGCAGATTGAAGTTTTGAAATAGAGATTTCTGTTATTTATACATCTACCCCTAAATAACAAAAGTAGACCTCAAAATTCAACCTACCCACAAACATGTTTTTACAAAAAAATTATTTTTATCTATCAAAAAGCATGTTTTCTAGTTTCCAGAACAATTTCCAAAATTTCCATTCAAATATTCTCTAAATATCATCATTTTAAAGTAATTCAACAAGGTGGACAGTCTCAACTCCATCTCTCTAATTCTTCAGAATTAGAGTAAAAAATGCTTTAATAATATTAATTGAATAGTTGGTTACTAATCTGTGCATTCAGTAGAACAGAAATATATTCTTTATTTGAAAATGGCATCATCAAAGTAAAGGAGCATTCTGGTATACCAATACTACAATTATTTAATGTTTGTTAGCTATAATTGAATTCATTTATGAATGAAAAATGTCATGTGGTTAATTTTATTTCTCCACCCCCTTAAGGTCTTTTTAAGAAATAACCACTTCATGTCCTAGAAGTCACTGAACTATACACCTTAAATGATGAAAATGTTTTTATGCTTTTATATCTTATGAATGTTACCTCAATTTAAAAAATGATTACTTCGTTATTAGCTCAATCTTTTAAAATTAGCCCAAGATGCTGAGGACAAATGGTCCCTCCCTAATAACCAGGTTTCAAGCAGCAGACGAGCCCTCTGAAGCACTACGCTCCACCAAGCTAAGTCCCATTCACTAAAATGCCATAAATCACAGGCTGTTTACTGTGCATCAATCTCTTCCCACAAACTCCGTATTTTTGATACATGGTACTGTACAAAGAGCATTCCTCACTGCTGATGGCAAAACCACTGTCCTCATCTACCATTCAGGTTAAAATCTGATAATCACAGTTACTTTACCTCAAGAGAAATCCTACAGGCAAACATGTCATGAGTGGCCCGGGTTGACTGAGAACAGATCCATGCCACTGGCCATAAAGGGTAAACACTTCAGACATTTAACCCAGCCCAGTGGTACTAAATGGAAGGGGATGGTCATCTGGATTATGAATCACCTAATTGACATGTCAGAAAATACACATTTTATTGACAGGAGGTGATTGTAGGGGAGAGTCATTTTTCATGTAAATAGCCAGATACCTTCCTTCATTCGCTTTCTTTGCATTCATACTTCTGTGTGTGGCAGGAGGGAGGGGGACAAGAAAAGAAGTAATCCTCTGTTACAATTCAGTATCACATGATACCTATGGGTTTATTTCTTGTTTTGCTTTTTGTTTCAATGGTGCTCCAGGAATCCATAATTTGTTCACCATTTCTAAAAGAATCCCAGTTGTTTATGAGAGACCTTTAACTGTTTCTGCACATCCTATCAGTAGTTGAACCGGTCAATCATGCATCTCATTTTCAACTGGACAGTTTTCACTGATTAATACCACAATGACATTTTAAACATACACACACCCTGACACCACCCCACAATGCCCTGCACACACAGACACACACCACAAACACCTTACATGCCACGGCCCCCCCATACACACACACATCTGCCATAAAGGGATGAAATTAACTACCAAGTGGCTTGATCTGTAATGTGCAGGAGGTTAGGAGCCTGCTGTTAACCTCCTTTGCAGCTCCTGCTAACTTTGCCCTCTCCACTTATGTTTAAAACAATTGCTTATGCATAGTAGGTACTCAATAAATGTTTCTTAATTTTTAATTTGTTGATTCATTGATTCCAGAAAATATTGTCTGGGCCTTTCATAGCAGGATTAATAAAATGTTAACTGAAAAAGGGTCATTTTTTTCTTTACTTTAATTCTAGTTTAGGTAGTAGACACTCAGTAAGTATTTGTAGAAATAGTGGGACTAAGGCATAGTCGGGATGCCAGAATGACTTCACATAATGGAGGAAGAAACTCCAGTGGAGCCAGGGAGGTGGCCTAGGGGAAGGGGGAGGGATAGCACGGGAGGATCAATGAAGAATCACTTCCATCTACATTAGGTACATATGTGAGAATACCAGTGTCAATCTCAATACCCTGTATAAGGAAAGTGGGGTTGGAGAGTGGGGAGGGAGCCGGGGGGAAGCCCACCAAGTGCAGTGTGCATGTATGTCACTATCATTATAAACTACATTGTAATGTAATGCTAAAATGTGCCAATAAAACTATTTTAAAAAGACATAAATGGGACTAAATTCTCTTATGTGATCAGATCTTCAAGCCAGCTCCCTGATCTCCAAAAAAGTATATCTCATTCTCCACTCCGGGTTGATGTACTTCCCACCTTTAAACCCCTTTTTCTAGGAAGATAACAAGCTTTAGACTAATTTATTTCTTTATTAGTGAACTCTTGGCTGAACAGGCTCTTTCATATATTCCATTTTACCTTGTATAAATGATAGCTCTTGGCATTTTTATGAGTAAGCACAAAAATTCAAAGCTGAAACTTTAGACCTGCTGCATGGCTGATAACATAAAGGGGAGTAGCCCATTGGGTAGGCCTCAAGTCAATAAGTAATAAATGAAGAATTATACATGTAGAAACCAGAAATAAATATTATAGTTGTGGGGAAAAGTGCGTATAGTTTTGAGATAGTAAGATGTCAATTAGTATTGTATTAATGTTCATGACAAACCACATTTTCTTATTTCTTTTATAATTTATAAAAATATTTGGATTATGGACATTCCTGTCTCCCACCTATATTCACATCCCAACAGTGGGTATCCAGCAGCTTCTGTGTGTGTGTGTGTGTGTGTGTGTGTGTGTGTGTGTGTGTGTGTGTAAGGGGGGTAACATAAGTACACCCCAAAAATCTAAGTCTGTTCTGAATTGTCAAATCATGATCTCCAGGAATTATGACATCCCCCAACCCTGACTTTCTCTTTTAAAGAAAAATGAGATTCAGAAATATCTCTCAAAAAGCAGGTCTTCTTTTAAAAATAAGTCAATCCTCAGTCTGTCAAGGAGAACTACAACGGAAAAAAACATCTATTAAGAAATTAAATCATAACAAAATCAGAATATCCTATGCAATTAACATCAGCAAATTTTTAGATTCTGTGGCTGGTTCTATTAAGAGGATTGCATAAGTTTTAATGGCACAGTTATTTGTTATTAACTTCAAGAGTGACTTAACTTCTGAGCTCTGGAAGTAATACAGTAGAAGACTCAAGTCCACCTGTTCACAGTGGGAGGTTAAGGTCCACATTCCCATTACCTGGTTCCTTTACCAAAGGAATATTACAATGACAATGACAGATCGAGGATTAAGGCCCCAGCCATCTCTGCCACGGTATGACATTGAATTCCTATGTTTCCCCAGTGCATGGTTTAGTTTACAGGACTAGTACCAGCTCAATAAATACCCAGTGTTGATGACTTAGAGAGTGGAGAGAGTCCAGAGGTTTCTCAGAATTAGAAATGGGAGAAGCAATCTAAGACTGGAGTAAGGGAACATTGCTTATCTCAGTGACAATAAAAACTTAGAACCTCCAGAGGTGGCATTGGAAGGAGAATCTTCTGGAAGTTTCGAACAGTTGAGCCACGTGATGTCACCTCTGTTCTCCCAAGATTCACCTTCTTGGAGGCAGAGTTTCTCCGTCTTGGATCTTCCTAGCCGTAGCACTCTTAGCTGTGAGGCTGGTCTGGGCAACAGGGCTGCCTCACTGAAGGACGTTTAGTATCATCCCATGTCTATCCACTGAATGACTGTAGCATGCTCCCGCCACCCACAGGGACAGTCAAAAATGTTTCCACACATTGCCAGATGTCCCCTGGGAGGCAAAATATCCCCCAGATTCTACCACCCTTTTAGGTTTCTCCTTGATTGTCTCTGGCCTAAGGAGAGCACTGTTCATTGTGCCCAAAATATTTTGCTTTTAGGACATAATAAAAGGAAAATACAGAGAGAACCATGACTTTAAATAATCTGGTTTACTAGCTGCAGCTGACTAAAGCTCCTCGGAGAAACAACAGTGTTTACGGATTGCTTCCCAGCTCCTGGTTTGCCTCCCCTTGATGGATGCTATCTTGAAACCTTCCCAGACACACAAAACCCTCGACCACCCAGTCAAGACCCCCTTCTCAAGCCTACTGTCCCAGGTCTTCCATCCGAGGAAGTTCATCTCCTCCCAATCACTGAAACAAGGATACTGTCATCCAGATAATCATATCTTAAAAAGATGAAATCACCATGGTGTTCATTCGATGAGGGGAACACCACTACAGCTTCAGGGGAATTGTTTCTTTCTACGGGGTCATGCATTACATCCTAATGTAATTATCTGAGAAGTCACACATGCACTCGCATTATTTTTCTGAGAATGTCTACCGCCTCCTACTGATCACTGAGAATCGCCACAGAGGACACAGCGAATCCAGTGTGAGAGCTCAATTGGCTGTCGCCTACATTACACATCTGCACTGGCACGCTGTGATGGACGTGTTAGATGATCAGAGACGGGCATTTCTGCTGGAAAGGCTTTCATTTGTTTTTCATCACAGTGACACACAATTTCCTGCCTTCTATGCCCCTGGGGTGTTTTCTGCAAAGAGAAAACATTACTTTTTACTTTTAGCATATCTGCCCTAAATTAGCCTCAGAAGTTCTCTATGTTCTCCAAGGCCACAGGAGAAAAAAGTAACAGAACAAAAATCTACAATTAAGTAGAAGCAACAAATGCTGTGCTTCCTGGGGAAAGTCTCTAAAAAAGCAGTTCCACTGGGCTGGGTGCGATTCTCCATGCAGAAGCCAATGAGTTTCCTCCAAGCAGAACCATTTCTAACGGTATTTGAGAACAAATTCATGGAGAGTTTAGGAAACATGCTGAAGTTTCCAAAAATAGTTGGATGTTCACTTGAGCTCAAAGAGGGACATAGTCCAAGCGATAAAGAATCCCCAACAAAAAGTGTGTTTATTTAAAAAAAAAAAAAAGTGCATTTGTTTCACAATATTGGCTTGAACATCACCCATGGTATTGGGTCCTTAGCTATTCATTTGCTGTTTCCATGTTGAACAAGTCTTTAACTTCTTCTGATCTCAATCCCCCCATCTGTAGAAAGAGATCTAAATAATCTCTTTCAGTTTTAGGGTCTTATGTGTTTGTTTTTTTATTATTGGAAATTCTCATAAATATTTTTGATAAAAATGTGTGAGATGATAATCTTGTCACACAAACTCCTTTCCAAAATATTTCCTGATCTGAATTCTTTCATCTTCCATTAGTGATGAAATTCATTAATCTGGCACTGTCTACTCTGACTAAACTTCCTTCTGACCTATTACTTCTGATTCACCTGCTCCTAACCCACCATATTTGCCTGGCAAAAACCTACTCATTTGTTAGGTCTTGGTTTGGGAATTACCTCCCCCAGGCACATTCCATTTGTCTAAGCAGAACAGGGTTTCCTTTCTGGTATTTCTGAAGCACTGTCTGCATGCATCTATCATTGCACTTAGTGCAATATATTACAACATTCTGTTTAAGTTCGAGAACCACATCTCTATCTTTGTGAATGCAGTGCCTAACCTAGTGATTAGTAATAGTCACTTAAATATATATATATATATATATATATATATATATATATATATATAATTCTCGTTGAACACATCCATGAATGTAGTACACAGCCTTACGAAAACAAGAACTCTAAAAAATGTGTTACTATAAAGAAAGGCAATTCTACCTGTTTTAGCTGTGTCCAAATCCAGGAAAGAAAGAGCAAGGGAAAATTGGAAAGTAAATTATTAACTCAACTTTTAGAAGAGAAATTGAAGTTAAAAGAAATTGCATAGCTGAAGTAAAAGGTAACTTCCTTACAAGGGTTTAGGAGGCTCGCACAATCTGGCTTGATCTCTACCCTTGTCCTCTGTGACTTCCACCACTACCGATTCTCTCCCTTCCTCCCCTGGTCCAGTTCAGCCCAAGATACACAGTCACACTCGGTCTCAAGGCATTTATAATGAGTATTCATCAGACCTAAGTCCCCACTCCCCAGTTAACCACATGCCTTGGTTTTCACCTCCTTCAATGTCTTTGAGGTCTTTGCCGAGATATCCTCTTTGAGAGGTCTTCTCTGAACATCCTATTTAAAGTTTCAGTAGCCACCATCCTCAAGCCTATTCCCCTTCTCTGTTTTATTTTTCTCTTGACTTGATCACCATCCAACACAGTGTGTAGTTTGTTTATTTATCTTGCTTGGTATTTGTCTATTCCCAGTAGAATAAAAGCTCTAAACATAGTACCTGTTTTCTGTAGAGCTATTTGCCCTGCACCTTAAATAATACTTAGAACATAGTGTAGCTAAGCAATACAAATAAATATGCATGACTTTGTCCAAATAGTCCAAGGTCAAGGCACTGGTAGATTCAGTGTCTAGTGATAACCAGCTTCCTGATTCATAGATGGTGCCTTGTCACCTATCCCCACTTGGTAGAAAGGGGAATCAGGCTTCTTGAAATCTCTTTTATAAGTGCACCAGCTTTCCCTTCACGATCTAGCCACCTCTCAATACCATCCATCACCTTTTGGAGTAGAATTTCAGCACATAAAGCTTAGGGAGACAACCATATTCACATCATAGGAATCTCCTCGCACATACTTATTCCTCCCCCAGTCTTCCCCATCCGGGCAGTTAAAACCTGCAAGCATTTGGGGAGGGATAACACTCTGTGTTCATAAACCTATTTGATTTCTTTCCTGAAACATGCAATGAGATTACATTTCCCAACCCCTGTGGTTTACATGGTTATGTTAGAGCTCTGGCAAATGGAATAAAAGTGAAAGTGAACATGAGCCTGGCTTCTAGAATATTCCATGGGGACCTCCATGCTGTCTTTCTGTTGCTGGTGATCTTAGAGGCCACCTTTGAAAATGGAGGCTCCACAACATGTAAGAACCTAAATGTGGAAAGGAGACTTCCCTCACTTCCCTGCTTACCCATACTGGACCAAGGTGTGAGATTTGGAAAGGGCTGCTTGTTACAACAGTTACCACCTGACTGATACCTAATTGTTACCTCCTTATGCCTCCCATGTTCAATCCTGTTATGGTTTGGTTCTTAAATGTTCCCCAAAGACCACATGTTGAAGGCTTGGTCCCCAGCCTATAGCACCACTGGAAGGTGGTGAAATCTTTAGGAGATGGGACCTAGTGGTAGGAAGTTTGGGCATGTGCCCTTGAAGGGGATGTCTCACCCCAGCCCCTTTCACTTTGCTTCCCAGCTTCCATGAGGTGAGCAGTTTCCTCTGCTGTGCATCCCTACCATGATGTACTGCATCTCCACAGAGCCAAAGACAACAGGGCCAGATGATCATGGACTGAACCCTCTGAAACTGTGAGCCAAAACAAATTTTTCCTCCTTTTTTCATACTTTTATTATAATTTTGCATCATATGAAGTTTAAAGTGATACAAACACACATGCACACCTTACTTGTTATATCTCCTTCCCCATCTCATCCTGCTCCCCCCTCTTCCCTCTAGGACCTGTTAGTGAGATTGGCAGGGATACCTTCATATATACACTGTTTCCTTCCTCAAACATCTCAAACATCCTTTTTCCTTCCCCAACCCATTTTTCCAGTCCCCTTCCACTATTCTACTGGTCTTTCTCTTCATTTATCTAAAGTCCTTTATGTTTTCCTTTTTTCTAGTTTCACATATGAGAGAAAACATATAACCCTAAAATTTGCCTGGGTGTAGTGGCACATGATTTTAATCCCAGTACTTGGGAGGATGAGACAGGAAGATCCGGGTTCGCAGCCAGCCTCGGCTACTTAGTGAGGCCCTCCGCAACTTAGTGAGACCCTGTTTCAAAAATAAAGAATAAAAAATATGGCTGGGGAAGTAGTTTGGGGGTAGAATGCCCCTGGATTCAATCCCCAGTACCACAAAAAAAAAAAAAAAAACCTTTCTGAGATTAGCTGATCTCACCAACTATAATATTCTCTAGTTCCATCCATTTTCCTGAAAATGATATAATTTTGCTGTTCTTTATGACTGAGTAAAATTTCATTGTGTTTATATACCATCTTTTTAAACCATTCATCTGTGTATGCATATCAAAGTTGGTTGCATAATTTGGCTGTCATGAATTGTGCTGCTATAAACATGGATGTGCATATATCACTAAAGTATTTGGACTTTAATTCTTTTGGAAAAAAAATGCCAAGGAGTGGTAGAGCTGAGGTGGTTCCATTCCTAGTCTTTTGAGAAATTTCCATACTTATTTCCATAGTGGTAATAATTTTCAATCCCACCAAGTGTATAAGGGTTCCTATTTTCCCACATCCTCTCTGGCATTTGTTATTGTTTCTATTCTTGATTATTGCCATTCTAAGTGAGTTATAGAATCTCAGGATAGTTTTGGAAATTCTTCTTTTAAGTAGTTTATCTCAGGGATTCACTGTGAAGAAAGCTAACATAGTTCCCTTTTCCAGATTCTGAGAATTCTCTTATTATACTTTATCTTCAATTTGTCTTCTTCTCATCTCTCTTTTCATTGTCAATACCCTAGTTCACAGGCCTACAAAGTCTTGCTTAGACATCTACAATGACCTCCTTGTTTTCATTCTTGTAACCCTCCAGTTTATTGTTTGAACAACCAGGGTGATCTCCAGTAATTTTCCAGGCATTTATAAATCAATTCTCTACTCTTGAAACATAGTGATTTATTTTTTCTTTTCACCACCTGGGGTCCTTGCCCTTGCTTGATTTTTCCTGTTCTCTATCAGTCTTTATCTATACTATACCTGCCCTCCTGCCTGCCTTAATTCCCTCTTCAGTTCCTACACTACGTTTTATTTACCACATCTGGGTCCTTGCAGGTCCTATTGTTCTCTGAACCTGAAGTATGATTAAAGTGACTTCTAGTATTTATACTCCCTTCTCATCCTTTAGGTTTTATCTTAAGCACTTTGTCAGGAACACCTACATTGAGTGCTCAGTCTAAAGAGGAACCCCAAATTATTTTTAGTCATGACACCTTGATTTTTTTCATACCATTCAAGAGTTGGTAACTATATATACTTGCTTAAAGTCTACTAATTATACAGTAAACTCCAAGAGTAGCGGGACCTTGTCCACTTGGTCACCACTGAATACCTGGCATGGGCACAGTGCCTGGCACCTGGTGGGTGCACAATAATTATTTGTTCAACAGATAAATGGGTTGATGTGGATTGATCAGTGACTCTGTCTGGAATTTACCATTTCCTTTTTCTCCCAGTACAATCTGTTCCTCCAAAATCATTTATTTCATAATTGTGGGTGCAATTTTTTTTCTTTTAACCTGAGGACTTACATCCAATTTTACCTTATTTACATTCACAACAGGTATTACTAGATTAATGCCTTACTAGAAACATTTCTAATAAAATAAAATGATCAGCTTAATCTTGAGCATAATACAAGAGCTATTCTCAGTACTGTCATTTGTGGTACAAGGTGGACCACTCAGGGACAAAGACAGGAATATATGATGAGTACCTGCCATACTGGGGTGACTTTGTCTGTGACTCAAGTAGCCAAAGAGAACTGAATAGCATGCACTAGTAAAAAGATTTCCCTAAGAACCTCCCCAGAAGTTTCCAAAAAAGTCATAATCCAGGGACAAACTTGGTTGGAGAGCTGGAACTTAAGTCAATAGTAGTTCTCAGTAATGCACACATCCTATCCAGTACCTTTCTGTCACACTTCAGCTTGTGATTTATTTTTTCTTTTCACCACCTGGGGTCCTTGCCCTTGCTTGATTTTTCCTTTTCTCTATCAGTCTTTATCTATACTGCATATATGTTATACAATTTAAATCACAGGGCCATTAATTTTAAATTCAATTTTTCCATTGCTACACTGACTTTATACTACTACAAAAACTGAGTAACAGTGCACCAAGTTGGCATGCTACTCCTCAACACACAAGGTCATGTAGCATAGAAGTGAAAGACCCATACTTAAGAACCACATTGCCTGGGTTCAAACACCAGCCCTGCTACTTATTAGGACCTTGAAAAACAATATCATTTCTTTGTAATCGTTTCTACATCTGTAAAATGGGACTAATAATAATAATACCTACTCATCGGGTCACAATAAGAACTCAAAAAGGTATCAGACAAATGTTTTAGATAAGTTCTACACAAATGTGGCTATTTTTATTATTGGACATTTAAGATATTCCTGATTTTTCAAAATCACGGATGAAACTACAATAAACATCTTAATGCATGAAGCCATTTTCCATATTTAACTATTTCCCTAGGAAGTTATTTTCTCTTCCAGGGTTCATCCAAAAGATTAAATCATACCCTTCCTTTAGTAGTCTTTCCTTAAACAAGTAACAACTGGAAACCAAACTATGAATAAGCTTCTATTGGGCCAGCTGTTAAGTAGCAGAAAAGTACCCATTTAGGCTGGGGCTTGAATTCTGAGGTTGGACTCAAAGTAAACAGGCAGGTGAAGAGGTTGGGATGATGAAAGACAATAGACCATTACCCAAGACTAATGGTGTTGTAAAAGAGATAAATGTCTTTGAAGTAGTACCCTTAAAACCTACGACCTTTAGGTTGACCTTTCCTTTCCGATTATGGTATGCAGGTTGTTTTGGAGTCTGTGCTAAGTCAGCAATTAGAAAGATGGACCTTGAGAGAAACAAGTCTTTGAGGAAGGTGCTTATCCAGCAATAGGACTCTGTTTCTCTTACCAGTCACCAATTAGCTTCCACATTCTCAGCCACTTTCAAGATGTTGGGGCTCTGTAGCCCACACTGTGGCAGGTGCACGTTCTCCTAGACAGAACATGCACTTAGTCCAGCCCTGTCGTTACAGTCCATGCTGTGAACACAGAATAAACCAACAGTGGAATTTGAACAAATTGCCCTTTCCTTGTGAGGAGTATAGTAAATGGAACAGATGGCTAATACCATTAAACACTAGTCACCTGCAAAGAGAATGGCAGTGATAAGAAGTACTCATTTTGCTAAGGGCATTGGAAAAAATAGAGGATTAATGACTTCACTAGCAGGTGCTAAAAACCATATACCTTTGATCAGAATAAATTATTTTGAAGGTAATAAAATATTATGGAGATTATTTGAAAGAACTCACATTTATACTTTTTATTAAAGTTTTCAAAAACTTTCCCTTGTGACAGTGGTTAATTTTCATACAGCAATGTAGGTTGTAAAAGCAGTCATGATTACTATTCTCCCAGGACACAGAACACTTAATATGTGTAAAATAAATAGTGACATCCTGAGCCATATTGCAGCCTGACACAAAAGAAAAATAGAATCAGTAATACTAGTCTTGTCTGATTTATTTTGATATTTTACTCATAGTGCATATTTGCATTCGTTTTTTTACATTTTTACTTTAAAATATTTATTTTGATAATTGAAGAGTTTTTTTTGGTGCCTTACACTATCTATTAATTGTCCATTAAAACATCATTATTGCTGGGCGTGGTGGCGCACGCTTGTAATCCCAGCATTCGGGAGGCTGAGACTGGAGGATCCGGGTTCGCGGCCAGCCTCAGCTACCTAGTGAGGCACTCCGCAACTTAGTGAGACTCGGTTTCAAAAAAAATAAAGAATAAAAAATAGGGCTGGGGGTGTAGCTTGGAGGTAGAATGCCCCTGAGTTCAACCCCCAGCACCACAAAAAAAAAAAAAAATCATTATTTCCAGGCATGTGGCATATACCTGTAATCCCAGTACTGGGAAGGCTAAGAAGGAGGATTGCAGGTTCATGACTATATTTGAGGCTCACTGCAACTCAACAGTGAGATCCTGCTTCAAAAACAAAAAATAAAATAGGACTGGGGATATAGTTCAGTAGTAGAACACCCCTGAGTTTAATACCTAGTACCGAGAGAGAGAGAGAGAGAGAGAGAGAGAGAGAGAGAGAGAGAGAGAGAGAGAGAGTCATTATCCTTATAGTCCAACACTACTAGTTAGAAAACTTGGTTAAATCTATAGATGTGTGCTTAAATTTTACACACAGGACATATTCTATTTTACCTGCTACCTCTCAGGTGCTGGTGGACCAACTCTAAGGAATTGACTTAGGTTCTCTTATTCTGTCCTCAGTCAAAGTGGAGAGTAGTAGGAGACATGGTTGATTTCTGTTTAATACATAGAAGAGTTCATGATGAATAATGTTCATTTCCTGACCCAGTTGTTCTGTCCCCTTTTCCCTTAGTTACTTTCAGAAGCAACACTTGTAATTTTTGAGAGCCATTTCTTCTTGTATTTCTTCCATTTTGTTTTTTTGTTTGTTTGTTTGTTGTTTTTTGTTTTTTGTGGGGGTTTTTTGCGGTACTGGGGATTGAACTCAGGGGCATTCTACCTCCGAGCTATACCCCCAGCCCTATTTTTTATTCTTTATTTTGAAACCAAGTCTCACTAAGTTGCGGAGTGCCTCACTAGATAGCTGAGGCTGGCCTCGAACTCGGATCCTCCGGTCTCAGCCTCCCGAATGCTGGGATTACAAGCGTGCGCCACCACACCCGGCTCTTCCATTATTTTAAATAAGACAGTGCCATTCTACTTATCAATTTATCAAAGGGATGCATTCTTCACTGTGGTTTTGATAGATCAAATTTTCTTGAAACAACACACTGATTCCCTCCCTTCAGCTTCCCAGCAGTCAGCACACATGTAGTGTGGGTTGTAGTTTCCCTCTTTGCGTGTCCAGTCATTTTTGCTTGGATATGTTTGTGAAAGTACATCATGTGCATTAGGGTGTTTCCTCCCACCCCCATCACCTTCAGTTAATTCAAATTCTTTGTTCACCTAAGGATTCTTCTTCTTCTTCATCTGGAGCCCCTCTTATGTCCCATTTTCTCCCTAGCTTCCACATATTAGGGAGAGTATATGATTTTTTACTTTTTGTGACTGACTAATCTCACTTAACATAATGTTTTCCAGTTCCATCCATTTCCCTGCAAATAACATGATTTTGTTCTTCTTTATGGCTGAGTAAAATTCTATTGTGTACATATCCCATAGTTTTGTAATCCATTCATCTGTTGATGGACATCTTGGCTGGTTCCATAGTTTGGCAATTGTAAATTGTGCAGCTATAACCATAGATAAACATGCATTGGTCTGATAGTTTGGTTTCCATTCTTTTGAGTAGATACCTAGAAGTGGTATTGCTGGGTCAAATGGTAAGTTCATTCCCATTCATCTGAGGATCCCCCATACTGTTTTCCAAAGCAGTTGCACTAATCTGCAATCCCACCAACAATGTATTAGGGTTCCCACTTCTCCACACCCTTGCCAGCATTTGTTGTTTGTGTTTTTGATGACTGCCATTCTAATTGGTGTTAGGTGAAATCTCAAGGAAGTTTTGATTTGCATCTCTCTGATTGCTAATGATGTAGAACATTTCCTCATACATTTATTGGCCATTTGTATTTCTTCTTTTGTGAAGTGTTTATTTAGATCATTTGCTCATTTTTGATTGGGTTATTTGTTTTCTTAGTGGTGAGTTTCTGGAGTTCTCTGTATATTCTAGATATTAGTCCTCTATCAGAAGAGTCGCTGGCAAAAATTTTCTCCCACTCTTTGGGCTCTCTGTTGAGGTTCTTGATAGTTTCCTTTGCTGCACAGAAGCTCTTCAGTTTAATGCAATCCCATATATTGATCTTCCTTTGAGTTGCTTGTGCCCTTGGAATCTTGTTGAGAAAGTTTTACCTGTACCTATGTGTTGAAGCGTTGGACCTATGCCCTCTTCAAGTATAGATATTTTTATATCTATAACTATTCTCAAATTTTATTTTAGAAGCTACTTAAAAATAGTTTGATCCCTTTTGGGTTTTGCTTTTAAAGTTTGATAAGATCAGAGCAGTATTTATTTTGGGGTTAATTAGTTTCCACTAATAAGGAGAGCTCTTTCTGAATACTCTACCCAGCAAGGTTTACCAGTCTGCATGGTGGTGATAAGAACTATTCCCAAATCAAAGTAAGCTCCAGCTACTGTCCACTCTAAGCCTCACTGGGGATACGATCAGTATCAAGGAACTCATCTGCTTATCTCTAGAGTTCTCTCTCTGCACAGCTCTGTTCTCCCCAGCACTCTGCCCTGTGAATTCCACTTGCCTTAGTCTCTCCAGACTCAGCTTAATCTCCTTAACCCTTAGCTTAATCTCCTTAAATTCAGTTCCATGGTCTGAACATTTTCTCAAGGCAGTAAGCTGAGACAACCTTGATTGTTTCCCATCTCTCACAGATCATTGTCTTCTGTTGGCTTGTGTCTAATGTCTTCAAAACATTGTTTTATGTATTTCGCCTGTGTGTGTGTGTGTGTGTGTGTGTGTGTGTGTGTGTGTGTGTGTGTGTTTCAGGCAGCAGGATAAATCCAGTCTCTATCCTGTCATCTTAGATAGAAGCACAAGTCTTCCACTACCTTTCAGTGTTTAATGTTGCAGAGCCCAAAGCTTTGCTCATTTCTATTTCTTTTACATAATCAGTTTGAGGGGAATCTTTCCTTCATTACTAGTATTCTAAAACTCCGAAATTTTACACGATGGTCCTATTTTTATTCCTTGGGCTTTGTTCTCAGTAAATCCTCTTAGTCCGAAGGTTTGTAATTTTAACATTGGGATACTTGGAAGGGGTCTTTTTAAGTGATTTCCTTCCTTTGATTTGTCTCTATTCTTTTCTTCTGGTCTTACAATTAGTTGATGGTGAACCTAAGTGTCATCTTTTGTTTTGTTTTCCTTTTTATATTTTCCCCCCAGGAAATTTTCTTTATCTGCCATCCTAGTCATCTCCCTGAGGTGCTTGTGAAGGTTTCTATGGTTTTCTACCATTATCTTTGTTTCTTTCAGAGTTCACTTTTAATTTCTCTTCTTCATACTATTTCCTTTTCTCTAGTGTGTCTTAAAGAAGGAACTATCAAATGAGCCAGAGTCATCTTGTCATTACGAATAGTAAGAAGTTGTTGATGATCATGGGAGTCATGTCACAAGGATTCAGTAACCAAATCCACTGACCTTAAACTGGGACAAATTAAGCTTCCATAAAGAAATAGTGGATCGGAACACATTACATATGTTTACATCCATGATTCGTGAAAACTTCAGATCAAAACTCCCAATTATCACTCGATGAAAGCATTTTTCTGGAGCAGCTCAGTTTCTCCAAAGAGGAGTTTCCCATTCTCCTATTTGAGGACCACAACCATGGATGTTTATGCTTTCAGGAGGCAGAGGAAGTGAGTAGCTCATAGGCAGCATATTCCATTGTGGAGGGTTTTACTTACTCCTGGGCCTCAGCTTAACAACTTCTCTGCCCTCTCTATATTCAGTATCCCTGAATTATCCCAAATAACAAGTTTTCATCTTGGAATAAAACCCCCTCTGTACACAGCATTTCGGAGGATACCCACGGGCCTGTTTCTTCCCTTTACAGAATCTCTGTTCAAAAAGGCCCATCCTAATTTGGTTCCAAGCCTCACACTCACTCACAGGTCTTCCTGGTGCCTTTGAGTTCTTAGGTTTACAGGGGAGAATGGACTTGCTTATCCTTGATCTTTGTCTTCATCCCACCTCAGCATCCCTCTTAGTAGATACTTTAGGATATAATTTCATCTGTACTGCAATATCAAGTACAGCTCTTTGTTCTGTTCTCAGTCTTCCAAAATTGGTCTACATTTCATCCTTTGGTACTTCATCCTTTCTTTGAGGTCTTCAGGAAGTAGAAGGATAGGAAAAAACACATGAAATCAATGCATCCATTTAGCCAGAAGACCAGTTAAGATTGACTTAAAAGCTGCTTCATGGGAGAGACAATATCTGTTTATCACGCCTAACACAGGGCCATTCGTAGAAGCAGTTCTGAATAATAACAGTCACATTTTTTTTAATCGTGATGTGTGGCAGGAGGTCAAAGGCACAAGAGCAAATGAAAACTCTTCTGCTCCACAAAGAAAACAGGAAGATGTCCAGAGCTCAGAAACGGATCGGCGATGTATGTGCCATCATCCTTTTTAAAGCTACATTTGAAATATTTTTTACTTTAACTTTCCTTCCCTTATACCCATCATCTTAGTTGTTGAGTTTGTTTGGAAAGTAATTTTTAAAAGATTACGCTGATAACCTTACACCAGCTTGAGGCAGGGTAAGCCTGCTGATGTTGAACACTTAAAATGTCCATTAGTACACCTCTCCTCACTTATCACCCAGAGGGTCAAGCCTTCGGTATGAAAGTTGTTTATAAACTGGTAGCTTTATTTTTAAAATGGAAAGAAGGGCTGAGGTGGACCTCAGCTGAGGATTGTACAAATTAAGGTTTTTAGAAATCTGTACACATTATAAAGCAGCCCTGGGTTTGTGATTATTTTATAACTCAACCATTAACCACTAATCTTTTGTTGGAACCTGATGCAAGAGGTCTCAATCTCTTTCTAAAACCATGAGGTATTGTTGGGAAGCCAAAATTTTTTTTTCTACATAATCCCTCAATAAAAGGACATAATAATAACTTCTGTTTAGATGACACAATTTCATGAAGCTTATGATTATCTATTTCACAATTATTCTAGCATTATAGAGATCTGCGATACTTTCTATGTTTGGAGATGTGGTTACAGAGACTAAATTGATCTAATTCAACCAAGTGTTCAAAAGCCCCACCTTCCTTCACATAGCAGTCTCCTGGTTGTAGTGGACGCCTTATCCATGGACTCAGCACCTACTCATCCCGCTAAGACTTACCTGTGTGGCATCTCCTCTCCCTGCTCAGGTATTTATACTAGTGCTGACTCCTCAACTCCAGCTGTGACTGGTATGAAGCTACCTGTGTATTCTGCTTCCTCCCATCCTCAATGATTTGGGGTGGGCACGCAACTTACATGAAGTGCACTGGCTGGATCAGACTGGATCTGAGGTCTTTCTTGCAATATGGAAGCATTGAAATGCTATGGATATTTTTGTTACTGTGTGATAGCTCAGACAGAGAGCAGAGCTGTTATCTGATGGGAAGCAAAACTATCAAAATCAGGGAAAAAATAGCACTAGGATCATGATTATTCATCCATTTAAAAAAATTATGTCATCTGGCCATTTTCTGGGATAAAAATTTCCTTTTATTCCTTAGTGAGTTTGGGTTAAGTTTCTGCTACAATAAAGTGTCTGGACCCTTGTATTCTACATCTCAGGAAACACCCTTCAAAGTAAATTTAATTTCTCTTGTGTGTGTGGTAAAAGTGGGGGGGAAGTACAATTATATTTAGAAATGGCCATAGAGAGGTTGAACAGTTGTCAAGTTTGAAGAGTCCAGAAATTGAAGTTGATCTCTTGGTGGCTCCGTCTATGCACGCCTCTGCGCTCTGGCTCTCTCGTGTGCACGGAGGTTTCTTATGTAGGTTAATGACTGTCACTCTTTCAACAAGCTCCTCTATTTCACGGATGTTCTGCACATTCTTGTAAAATACAGAGATATCCCTCCTGTACCAACCAAGCAAAGTACTCTCACGGGAAGGAGGGAAATAACATCTTCATTCGCCAGCATTGCTAGCACCTATGCTATAAACTTTTCAGGAGTATGTAGTGGGCAGAATATCCCCACATCCACTTGCCCACAAGGATGTCCACATGCTACTCCCCAGAGCCTGTGACTATGTCAGGCTACATTAACTATGTCAGGAGGAATTAACTCAACAATCAACTGACCAGACAGGAGATTATCCTGCATTACCTAATTAATAACCAGAGTCTTTAAAGTTGAAAGAGGGAAACATAAGAGAGAACCAGAAAGATGGCCATGGGAGAAGGACTCAGCCAGAGGACCAGCTTTGATGATGGAGGAGGGAGCCACAAATCAAGGAATGCAGGCAGCCTCTAGAAGCTGGAAAAGGCAAGGAAGAAAGTCCTCCCCCATAACCCAAGGGAGGAACACAACTGTACCAATACCTTTAGTTTCTCCCAGTGAGACCATTTCAGATTTCTGACTTCCAGAAATTTAAGAAAATAAATGTCACTAAGTTTGCTGCAACTTGTTACAGCTGCCAGCAACTAGCACAAACTACAACTATGTTTTTCACATGGAACTTTCTATTCACTAACAGAAAATTTAGTCAATGGAACGAATGCAGGGAAGGTTAACAGGAAGTCTAAATTTGCTTGAACTGAAACTTGAACCCAGGGGCATTCTGCCTCTTAGCTACACCTCCAGACCGTTTCCTTTTTTATTTGGAAACAGGGTCTCATTAAGTTGCTGAGGCTGGCCTCAAACTGCAATCCTCCTGTCTCAGTCTCCCAAGGACTGGGGTTACAGGCATGTGCCACCACACCCAACTTCAATATCTC
>PVLC010001342.1:129742-147660 GCA_004027655.1 Graphiurus murinus
CGGTACTGGGGATTGAACTCAGGGGCATTCTACCTCCGAGCTATACCCCCAGCCCCATTTTTTATTCTTTATTTTGAAACCGAGTCTCACTAAGTTGCGGAGTGCCTCACTAGGTAGCTGAGGCTGGCCGAGAACCCGGATCCTCCGGTCTCAGCCTCCCGAATGCTGGGATTACAAGCGTACGCCACCACGCCCGGCTCAATATCTCTTTTAAACATGGCTCAACAATGGAAACTGGAAGTGGTTTTTAAATATATAATCATAGAAACAACTTATGAAAGATTTTCTGAAGGTTCTCCCTCACTTATGAGTAATACAAAATGTCTAGTCCACTAGAGAAACATGTTACTATGTTGTTGTTCTTCTTCTTTTCTGTTTGCCCTCTGGTTTCACCACATAATTAGTAGAAACTGAGGTATCTGGGTTGATTTTTGTATAAAGCATTATTATTTGTAGCCTTTTCAAAAGTCCATTATTCTGGATTTTAAAAAAATTATTGGTGACATTAATTTTTTAGAATAGTGGGTTATTTATAAATAATACTTCACATAATTTAGTTTTTGACATTTGAATATAATGGTCCTAAATATTTATTTTCATTGTTAAGAGATTGTTAAGAATAAGTAAGGTTTATGAAGTACTGACCATGTATCTACGTTTCGTCAAGCCTTTACAAGTATTGTTTTAAAAAACAAATCTTTATTGAGCCAGGCACAGGCACGGTGGCACATGCTTGTAATACCAGTACTTTGGAGGCTTAGACAGGAGGATCGCAAATTCAAAGCCAGCCTCAGCAACTTAGTGAGGCTCTCAGCAACAACCTTGTGAGACCCTGTTTCCAAATAAGAAGTAAAATTGGGCTGAGGATATAGCTTTTAGGTAGAATGCCTCCGGGTTCAATTCCCAGTGCCCCCCCCCACATACACACACACAAACCTTTATTGGGGCATATAGTTGATACACAAAAACTGTATATTCAATTTGTATAACTTACCACTGATTTGGACATGTACATAGACTATGAAACTGTCACTACAGTAAAACTAATACACATGTCCTCAAAAATAGATGCCTCCTCCTCAAAAAAAAAATTTTGTATATTTCATTTTGAGAGTTACAGAGGTAGGAACACAACTGTAATTTACCCTCTTGATTTATTTTTGTTTTATTTACTTATTTATTCATTTATTCATTCATTCATTAGTACTGAAGATTGAACCCAGAAGCATTCTACCTCCATATCACACCTCTAGCTCTTTTTATTTTTTACTTTTTGAAATAGGGTCTTACTAAGTTGCTGAGGGTTTTACTAAGTTGCTGAGACTGGCCTCAAAACTGCGATCCTCCTATCTCAGCTTTCCAAGTACTACTGTCTTAAAATTTTAAGTGTACATTACAGTATCCTTAACTGTAGGCACTATCTTGTATATAGGATCTCTAGAAATTATTTATCTTGTATAACTGAAGTTTTATGCCAATTGAATAACTCCCCATCCCCCACCCCTAAGAGGCCTCTCAAACAGAATAGTAATCACTATTCTACTCTCTGCTCCTATGAGTTTGAATAAGTAGGCCTCATTGGTATCATTGCTATGCCCAACTTATAGATGAGGACACTGAGGCTTAGACAAGGCTCAGACAATTTAACCCATATCTCAAAATAATAAATGAAAGCAATGGACCGTAAGCCCCACAACCTGATCTTTCAATTTACACATATCAAAGAAGCCTGAGCCAAACTCTGAACTAAATCTGACCAAGTTCTGGAAGTCATTTGTGAATTGTACTTTCTCAGCTTTGTTTGTTTTCTTGCTCATTGGGGTCTTATTCTTTAGTTTCTTTGTTTATTTTACTAAAATACTGGTCTTGGTTAGCACACTGTAAGATTTACCTCTTTCTTTGGAAAGTGAACTCCCACTCTTGGTTATTTTAGGGTTCAAAGTAGTTGGGGTTCTGGTTAATTGAGTTTTAACTGTACAGAACAGCACAGTCCTTTTGGAATGCAAACAGTAGCAGCAGTTTGCAAATGGAGCCTTGGCCAGGTTGGGCATCTGAGGCAGTGTCAGCCAGGATGATGCTTCTGCAGGGGAAGCGGTTGCTACAGGAAGTGCAAAGTAAATAGGCTCAACCTAATTCTACCCTCTCGCAAGGTTTCCACAGGTCACCTGTCATGTCTGTCAAATGAAAGAAAAGTGATTTCATCAAGAATATGTGACCCATCCAGGGGTGGTGGTACACACCTGTAATCCCAGGGTGCTGGAGGCCGAGACAAGAGGATTGCAGGTCCCAGGCCAGACTGAGCATCTTAGTGAGACTCTCAGCAACCTATTGAGAACATTTTTGAAACAAAAACATAAAAAGTCTAGGGGTATAGTTCAGAGGTAGAATGCTCCTGAGTTCAATCTCCATCCAGTACCACACATACAAAAAAAGAGTGTGTGATCCAAGATCATCCACCACCACCTGTCAGTGAGGGGAGGGGGACTTGTGTGAGTGAGCTGAGCCTCACTCTGGGTCCTCCCAAGGCTGCCTTCAGAGCCTGTTCATGACCAACCACACAAAGCCCATCTTTCACTCCTCTGTGATTACCAGACACAATCACAGCACAGCCTTCTCGCCTCATGTCAATTCCACTTCCATTTGTAAGAACAAGAGCTGAGCTTCATCAAGCTCCTTTCTTTGCAAGGACTGGGCTGGGCAGTTTATACACCTACTCTCAATCACCACGGAAAACCTAAGAAGGAAGGAAGGTCTTATTGTGTTATTGTTCCCGTTTCTCAGATGTGGAAGCTGAAGTTCAGAAAACTTCAATAACTTTCATTAATTCAATGCACAAATGAGTGTTGAGTACTAACTACTCCTCTAGGCCCTGAGAGCACAGAGAGGAAGCATCATGGGCCTCAAGGAGCCCAAAATCAAGTGAAAGTTCACACACAGAAACAGATCATTAGGGCTGGGAGTGCAGCTCAGTGATAGAGCCCTTGCCTAGCATCTGTGAGGCTTTGGGTTTAATCTCCAGTGTCAGAGAGAATAAGAGAGAGAGAGAGAGAGAGAGAGAGAGAGAGAGAGAGAGAGAGAGAGAGAGAGAGAGAGAGAGAGAAGGAAGGAAGGAAGGAAGGAAGGAAGGAAGGAAGGAAGGAAGGAAGGGAGGGAGGGAGGAGAGAAAGGGGGGAAGATATTAAATGATAGCAGAGGGGAGATATGGGGTAGTGGGAAGAGAAATATCTCCTCCGGGAGGAGGTGACACATATGTTGAGTCTTCAAGTTTGCATAGAAATTACTTAGCTAAAGAGGTTGAGGGGAGGAAAAGAAATTCCAGGGAGAGAGCAAGGTAAGTAGAGGCAGAGACATAAAGCAACTTGATGTGTGTGGGAAACCCTATGGAGTGTCATGAAACTGGAGCATAAAGGGAAGGAAGGGAAGGGGAAACTGAGACTGGAGATGCAGACAGAAGGCAGATTTTGGTGGACTTCATATATCTTAGGACTTTATATGTGTTGGGAATCTTTAATTTTTCTCTTGAAGTTTTAAAGCAGTTTAAACTAGGTGTTGACAAGAAGTCAATGTACCAAATGAAGAAGGCCTCAGCTTCCAGGTGCTAGATCTCAGGTTAAATATTCCTGCCATGTTGAGAAACAGAAAATTTAGGAATGTGTCCTTTATACTTTTTTATTTCAGATTTGCAGGGAACCTAAGGGAAAACTTGATTTGGTGGTAAGGCAGCACATCTCTTTTATAAAATACTACTCATGCCTAATTTTTGTGTTTGCTGCTGTCAAAAACACCTGAAATCCCAGTATTTGGGAGGCTGAGACAGGAGAATCTTAGGTTCAAGGCCAGCCTCAGCAACTTAGTGAGACTCTGTTTCATTAAAAAAAACAAAAAACACTTTCCTGGAGGGTCATGATAGGTCTTGTACTACATCTTCTTAGTCTAGCTTTTAGTTGCTACAACCTTGCCTCTGCACAATCCACAAAGAAACCTTACAAGACAATCTGACAACACATGAGTCCCAGGAATGTTCACAATTTGATACCTATAGGCTCCAAAGAGAAAACAACTAGAAACAAAATGAATCAGAAAAGGCAAGGCCCCAGTGACACATTTTTCTGAATCACCTTAGCACAACAGCAGCCATAGGATATGACTGGGAAAAATGCTTGTGGCATGAGAAGGTGATGCTGAGCCTACCCTGACTATAAAGTGGCTGGCTCATTTCCGTATACTCTCGTTAGATGGCTGTGCTTTAAGAGACAGGGCACTGTTTATTGAATATCCTCATGTGCAGAAGATGTTTGAAAGGAATATGTATTTTATTCTCTTTCCAGTATCCAGCACACATCTTTAAGGTAGAATGAAATAAATACTAGTAAGCAAATGAATGAATAAATGCTGTCAAGGATGTGGCTACAAAAGAAAAGAAAAAAAAACTGTAAAACTCAAAGAAATATTACAAATAAATGGGTACACCTCCCTCCTATACCAGCCTAGGAAATAGAGGTCATTAAAGCGTTTTATTATTCTTATCCATAAAAATCATCCCAGGGCCCATAGAAGCCAGCTGAACTAGAGAAAGTATCCTTGCCAAGCCTCAAAAGAAAAGGGCTCTATAAGCAAAGTGAGTCATAACAACCTCTTCTAATTGTGGGAACCAAACAGTGGCAGGTTGTAAAAGGAAAATGTAGCATGTTCCCATAAACCTTGGGGTAAGCCCCGGAGACAGTGTGTGACCGGCTCCAGGGGTCTCTCCTCTGTCCTTTCAACCAACGTACCTACCCTTGAGTGCTCTACAACTTAGTTATTAAGAGAAAATACACTGAGTCTTCTCAGTGACTTTAAATCATTCAGGGAGCCATTTCCAATCAAGAAAAAATTAATAGAACACAAGCAAGGAAGGGAGAGGCATCCAAGAATAAAGGAGTGGTGTGCTCCTCCTTGATAGAGGAACTGTCACTTAAGGGCAGGCAGGACACCCCAACTGCCCATCAATTGAAGGCTCACTTTAGCTCATCTTCCAGGAAAGGGGATGAGCTATTTTAACCATTCCCATTCTCTCATCGCTGTCTTGTAAGCTCACAAATTTAAGAAAGGCCTCTTGGCCACTGTGGCCTATAGCCAAGGAAGCATTTTTCTTTCCTCAAATCAACCTGTCCTTATGAGAGATTAAAATACCACTCCACTCAACTAGCTTCCCAGACTAGATTAGAAGATATGTGTAAAAGTTACATCAACCATCATGGACCTTGACTTGATCTCTCCCTGACCACACTTGTGCCAACAGGGTTGTAATAGCCATTGGAGGTGTGGTTCCAAAGAATCATCTCTCACCTCGTCTGTTTACACAGAATTTTGTCTTATATTTGTCAGAAATAATGGCGCTCCTTCATGACACTGCTTTGTGCTGGATTCTTTGTTACACCCTGAGGATGCAGTGTGTGTAAGAGAGCCCTGGTCTCAAGATTCAGTGGGTTTGCTTTCTAGGAGAATAGCCCACCACAGGGTTGGGCTGGGGGACTCACAGGAGCGAAGCATCCTGGGGTCCCCACTTCCCTCTGCCCATGGGATTAGGCTCTTAAAAGAGAAGTACCACAGGCCTGGGATGCTATAATTATCTCAGCCATTTAAGGATTATCCTTCTAGGAGACTATAATTATCCAAATATTGTTGCATTCAGGGATATTTTACTTACAAGGGAGTGCCTTCATTTTTACAGGATCTTTCAAGGGGGCCCAACGGGTGTGTCCTCTCTAATGTGGTTCCTTTAAAAAAGCTAGAAATAAACAACTGCATCTGGCATGAGGGTGGGGTCCAGCTGAATCCAACCCACCAACGACTTTTGACGTGGGTAGAAAGAAACCTAAGGCTTCCTTCCATTGCCTTAAAAAACTGTTAGGTCAAAACCTATGGGCTTTATCTTTTTTGAGTCCCACCTTCTTCTCCTGCCCACCCAACCACAAATATCTCTCAAGTCTAAATTCTATCAATCAATTATGAGAAAGTGTTAGAAAAAATTCTGGGCATTGAAGATGCAACTCCTTCCTGAAGTTTATGAATCATATTATTCACATCATAATATCACCCTGCTCTGAGGTTTGACTTTTTTTTTTTTTTTTTTTTTGCTATTGTTATTCTTTCTAAATCCAATGCAATGCTACTTTCTGCAAAAGTTATAAATCCTGAATTTGGGACATAGTGTAGAAAAGAGACGCTCACTGAGCTTCTTTGAAGGAAATAGCTAACACTTAGTGCAATTCTTACTGATGTAGCAAGCATCATTCTGAGCATCTTATGTCTCTCATTAATCTCAACAGCATCCTCATGGACTGAGTACTATTTCCAATCCCATGTTATAGATGATTAAACCAAGAAACAGAGAGGTTGAGTAGCTTGCTCACTCAGTATCACACAGCTGGAAGGTGACAGGAAGAGGACCCCAAACCAGCCACCTGGCTCCAAACCACCCATTCTGTGTGTGTGTGTGTGTGTGTGTGTGTGTGTGTGTGTGTGTGTATGTGAGACTAGGGATTGAACCCAGCATTCTACCTCCAAGCTACACTCCCCGCCCTATTTTATTTTTATTTTGAAACAGGATCTCGCTAGGTTAATGAGATTCTCACTACTTGCCGAGGTTATCCTTGAACCTGCAATCCTCTTGTACTGGGATTACAGATGTGCACCACCATGCAAGGCTTTATTTATTTATTTATTTATTTATTTTTATTTCTTTGCAGTACTGGGGATTGAACTCAGGGGCGTTCTACCTCCGAGCTATATCCCCAGCCCTATTTTTTTATTCTTTATTTTGAAACCGAGTCTCATTAAATTGCGGAGTGTCTCACTAGGTAGCTGAGGCTGGCTGTGAACCCGGATCCTCTGGTCTCAGCCTCCCGAATGCTGGGATTACAAGCGTGTGCCACCACGCCCGGCTCATGCAAGGCTTTAGAACCCATTCTTAATAATGGTTCCATGCTACCTCCTCATCTTGGGGCCTGCTTTGTGCCACATATTGTAATCAATGTGATGGATGGAATAGAACAGTAAGACAGCATGGTTCCTGCTTTCCAGGGCTTTATAAACTACTGGGCAAGAGACACATGTATAAAAATCACCCCAGTACAAGACAGAATGTGACACAAATAATGAGAGGTAGAGACTACTGCTGCAGAAGCTTGAGAGAGGCTAGATTTGGGCTGGTTTCAGTGGGGACGGTTCATCTCTGCTCCACCCAGCATCATCTAGGGCAGCTCAGCTGGCCTGAAAGATCCACTTCCAAGATGGCCTCCCTCACAGGCTGGCTAGATGATGATTTCCATCAGCTGGGGGCTCAGCCGGGCCTCATTTCTCCTTCAGCTGGCCTCAACATCACAGTGATCACGTCATCAGACTTCTTACATGGGACTGGCCTCCCATAAAGAGTAAACCTGGGAGCTACCAAGCCTTGGTCTCAGGAGTCCCTGAACATAGTATCTACCGCAGTCTATTGGTCAAAGCAGTTTGAAGGGTGAGCCCAGATTCAAGGAGAGGAGTCTACCCAGGGGCAGCTACAAAAGCACTAATATACTACTATACTTGTTATTGGTCAGGTACAAGACTGGGATAAAAAGTGTTAAAATATGGTCCTTGCCTTACAAAGCTAGTGACCCATATCATGAGAGTTTGTTTTAGATTAAAAGAGAATGAAGAGACACAACAACTGAAAGTAATGCCAAACTTTAATTAGATTCTTTTTTTTTTTCACTATAGCTACATAGATATTTTAGGAACAGTGGGAATTCCAATATTAACTCAACATTAGATGAAATAGGAAATTAACGCTAGTAGTTTTAGGGATAACATTGGTATTTCATTTACATAGATGATTGTCCTTATTTTTATTTATTAATTTTTTTGGTACTGGGGATTGAACCCAGAGGCATTCTACCTCCAAGCTATACCCCAGCCCAATTTTATTTCTTATTTAGAAACAGGGTCTCACTAGGTTACTGAGAGTCTTGCTAAGTTGCCGAGGCTAGGTTCTAACCTGCAATCCTCCTGTCTCTGCCTTCCAAGTACTGGGATTACAAGCATGTGCTACCAAGCCTGGCAATGACTGTTCTTATTTTTGAAAGGTGAATTATGAAGTATTTTTTCATAATATTATAATATCTACAACTTACTTCCAAATGATTCTGAAGAAAAATTATTGATGGATTGATAAAGCAAAAGTTGACCACATGTTAACAATTATTGAGACTAGGTAGTAATAATATAGCTGATAATATACTCTCCTTGCAAGTTTTCTAAAAATTTTGTGATAAGTTGGAGATGAAAAGATAATGGCCTAATCTTGACCTCTCTATGGAAGAGACGGCCCTAAGAGAAAGCCAATCAGAAATATACATTGAATAAAACCATAATTGAGCGCTTAAGCTCCTTCTTTGCATACCCTGGCTCAGAAGGCCCCTGTCAGTGAATGCTGTCTTCTTACTTAACACATCTTTCAGAATGCACAATTAAAGTCTGGGGAAAGACTGTCAAGGAAGGGAGGTGGTACTGCATGGAGCTGCTACCACCTTGTTAAGGTACCAATGCTTTATTTCCTGACTCAAGAGCACAGATGTTTTCCTTCATTCACTTCTGCAGCTGAGTGAAACCAGAACTACCACAGGAGTCTTTATGACAAGGAAAAACCACACAGAATGAGTTGTACAATCAGGAGTCCAGAACAGCTGCTAATCCCACCATAGCCCCTACCAAGCTGGATGCCACATCCATATGGGAGTGCCAGCTTCAGCCAACACAGGGAATGCCCTCAAGATGACTTGTGTTCAGGGAACGCCGAATGCCCTCTCGTGCCTACCTAGGGTCTGGCCTCTGGGTTCAGGTTTGAGGTCTGAGAACATGCCTCTTCCCCAACCAATAATATACCAACTGAATATCCAGTTATATTTCATGTCTGGAGCCAAAAATCACAATTTCACATGATACAAGAGCCACTATATGAACAATACACATCATCTGGCCACAGAGCCTCATTGCTATCCCTCCTGTCTTCATCTCCCCAGTAGAAACAATGCCATTGCACTCTTCTCCTTCTCCACAACCACTGTCTTCTAACATTGGTTATAAGTTCATCTCATTTCTCACTCACCTTAGAAACAAACCACACACACACAAACACACACACACACACACACACACACACACAGAGAGAGAGAGAGAGAGAGAGAGAGAGAGAGAGACCTGTTGAAATTCTCTCTTTCTCTAGCTTCCATCAGCTTTTGAATCACCTTCTAATCTGTGGCTCCTCTCCTGCTCTGCCTTTCTCTAATTCTCCTTCCCTCTTAAATGAGATGTTCACCAAACACATGGTGTTTTCTCTCCATAGTTTTCAGTCCTTGCTGAATGTCAGAATTGCATGAAGATTTTTTAAAAGATGTATTTTTCCAAGCCCTACTTGTGGAGATTCTGATTCAGTATATCCATGATGGAAGGCAGCCATTCAATATGTTAAAGGTCCCTAGATGTTTCTGATGTACATCTATAATGGAAACCACTATTCTGTTCTTTCCTTTCCTAAGAAATCTTATGAATCAAATGAATGAATAAATGAGGGAATGAAGGAATGGATTAAAATTATAGCTTCAAATATTATGCCTATGCTGATGAAATAATGTAAAATGACAAGTTTACCCTTGAATATAAATTTGACATCTTTTGTGTGTGTGTGTGGTACTGGGAATTGAATCCAGAAGCATTCTACCTTTGAGCTACACCTCCAGCCCGATTTTATTTCTGATTTGGAAGCAGAGTCTCACTAGGTTGACGAGAGTCTCACTACTAGCTGAGGCTGTCCTCAAACTTATGATCCTCCTGTCTCAGCCTCCCACATACTGGGATTATAGGCAGGCATCACCACATCCAGCTAAATTTGACATCTTAAGAGGGCATTTATTAATTTTCTTGTGCCACAGAGCTGAGACTTAGCTCCAGCTCTAAGAAAAAAATGGTTTCCAATAAATACTTATTAAATGACTAATGGAGTCATGTTATTTCTGGCCCTGACATTTCTTATAAACTCTATGCATCTAACCATACGTTGGACTAGCCATATATACTTCACACTAAATCTGTATCATGATTTCATCATCTTTCATACAAAAGTTTACTTTCTAGTATCAAAAACATCTCAATCTCTCAGACCTGAAACCTCAGCATCATCTTTGTCTCTATGTTTGCACAAATGGTAGCTATGATCCATTGCCAAATTCTTTCAACCCTATTCTGTAATATTCTTCTCATCTTGAGAGTAGAATACCCAGGTGTGGTGTATTCTTTCTCTAGATGCAGAAGATTGTCTTTTATATTTTGGAGATGATGTCTTAAAATGGTCTAGACCAGCCGGGCGTGGTGGCGCATGCTTGTAATCCCAGCATTCGGGAGGCTGAGACCAGAGGATCCGGGTTCGCGGCCAGCCTCAACTACCTAGTGAGACACTCCGCAACTTAGTGAGACCCGGTTTCAAAATAAAGCATAAAAAATAGGGCTGGGGGTATAGCTCGGAGGTAGAATGCCCCTGAGTTCAATCCCCAGACCCGCAAAAAAAAAAAAAAAATGGTCTAGACCTCTGAACACCTAAAAATTTCATTGAAAAGGCAGACCCCTAAGTCTTCTAGAGTTTACCTCTTGCCCCCTGGAACCTGTATGTATTTGTCAGCACTCTGATATACTTGCCACTTCTTAGTCATTTGGTCTGTTTGAATGTTGTCATAAATGGAGCAGATTGGTGTTAGGTTCTGGAAGTCCAAATGGCCCAGGTCTCTCTGAACTATATTATGTCCAAGGATCAGTAGGTATGGGGCAAGACTATGCTTGCCTTCTGTTGTACAATTGAGTGAATGCCACTGTTCCTGATCCTTCTTTCTGATCTAAAGGGGGGAATAACATTTTTCCTAGATCAGTTGCCACATATAAGCCTAAAGTTATGTCATTCTGCTTAGCAGAGTGGAAGAACAGCCTCAATAAGGGCTAATTCTTGGCCAAGTTCATGGTGATCTATCATCACCTTATATAATCTTCTGGCTTTTGTAAGGGCCAAACCAATAAGTTGAATATAGACATAATAGAAACAACCACCCTTGTGTGATTTGGGCCTTTAAAGATGGCAATAATCTTCTCACTCCTGTGGGATTCAACATTATTTTTTGTTTACTTTCTTAGTCAGAGCAAGTGGGCAGTTTCAGAGGCTTCCACTTGATTTTTTCCACTACAAGACTTGTTACCCCATAAGCCAAAGAATAAATGTATAGATTGTGCCAATTATTAAGTGTGTTCAAAGTGTGTTCATGGTTCCAGGAGAGCCACTGAGAATCAGATCTGGGCTAGGACTCCACTTACTACTGAGCTCACACTAAAAGCAGATATAGATGATGATGCTTTAGGCATTGATGATGCTTTGAATCCTCAGGTATAAAGTTGATCAGGTCTTGAAATTTGGAGCTGGTTCCTTTTTTCCAGTATACAGTTACACCTTCAAAAACAGAAAGAAGTTTCTTTTAATGGAAATTTTTCAGTTAATAATACCTAAGGAATAAAGCGTCGTTTTGCTGCCACTAATAAATGAATGGGTGCAGGCAACAATTGTCAATGGATATTAAATTAACTAAAATTCACTAAGGTGAATTGTACAATGAATGAATGAGACCGACAGCAGTCACACCCATTGCTCAGAGTGAGCAACATTAAATAAAGAACAACTGACTGCATATTTTGTCCTGCCTGATGTCATAGAAGAGGAAGTGCATCACCCTTCTAATATGCTTGCCTAAATAAAATAAACATGAATCTAATTAATGTTAGAACTAACAACCAGTTCATGGGAAAATAAAAGTAATAAAAGAACAAGTTAAAGGACATCAAGAGAAAAAAAATTAGCCAGATCTAAAATGTGAGATGTTCTACAGAACAGAAAGTCTACTCCTTTCAACAAATAAATAGCATGTTGGAGAGGAGGAAGAGGAAATGAGAGGGTATTCTGATACAAATGGAAGAAAGAAACATAACTAGCTGCAATGTGTGGACTTTGTTTGAGTCCATATTTGAACAAAACAACTCTAGAAAGGCATTTTTGAGACACACAGGGAAAAGGCTGTGCATCACATAATATTTAGGGCACATTCTTAATGATGAAAAGAATGATATAATCATAGCTAAGTCAAAAAACAATATTTCGGTCAGATAAAAAGGGACTTAATTAAAAATATCCACACAAATTAGTGCTAATATATATTCCTTCTTACTCATCTTCTACATTGCTCTGTATTCTGCTTCCTCCCTTATTGAAGTATCAGCTAACATGCTAACGTGGCAAAACTTAACAGCATGTGATAAAACATAACTAGAATAAATCCTGTAGCATCTACTAGGAAGCACCAGTGACCATTTCAGGAGGAATTACATTATTTGGGGATCAAATACTGGCAACTAGTTTAAGTAACATGTATCTGGTATATATTTATGGTCCAGTTGAGCCAGCTGAGAACACACTGAAAGCAGATCACTTCCGTAGCAATATCAATGGACCAGAGATGAACTCAGATACCTCTCAAGCTCTGAATGATGGTCATGGAAGTAAATCTTCCTGCCTGTCAGTTTGGATTTTTTTAAAAATTAGTGATTGTGAACCATTTTGGTGCAGGATGCCAGGCCTCCCCTGAAGAGGGTTTCACGGATGTATCTTGCAAATGAACACAGGATATAGAAACCAAAATTCCCGGAAACAAAGAATAACTTGGGATATCATTTCATCTCAAAATATCTGAATTTCCTCCAAATGATAATGTGAAACTTTCATATGATACGATCTATTAAAAACCAAGACCTCAGAGTCAAACTGATGTACAAACATTTGAAACTGCTAACACAGTATCTCCCTGCATACTTATATAATTAATCTAAGCTTTGTGATCCACAATGTGTCCACAGATGGGAGGCCTTCCTGGGTTATATCACAGTACAGAAAGGACCTTTTAAAGATCCAAACAAATACAGATTGAATAAACATACAGCTCATCATTATCTGTTTTACATACATTTCTGTTTACATACCCATTTTATATCAGTCATATTTCTATGTTTTAAGCATTTTCCCATTAACAAATATTTGTTGAATAAATGAATAAATATGTATGATTTTATGCTAATTCAGACTTTCTTATTACTTAGTGATTTAGAAAAACTGACTTATAATGAAACAAGAAAAATATCAATAAAAAAATGAGGTAGAGATTTATTTCCTTGTGTAACGGTTTCAGGGCTAGTCTGGTTTCGGGCACAGATGATTCAGGTGACACAAATATGCCATCAGGACATGATTCCTAGATCAGTGGCCACAGTCCGTATTCTCAGGTATGTTCAACCTGGGGCTGCCAGCAATCCAGGAATATATGCTCCTCTCTGCAATTCCAGCAGAAGAAATTGTTGCACTGAAGTGTTGGCGTTCACTCTGATGAAACAGACTCACAACCTATTTTTGTCCCTCCACCAATCACAGGGACCAGGAGAATTTGGTTTACCATATGACCGCAGGACTACTTTGGGCCAATTATGGAAACTTGAAGACATTTAGTCCTCCAGTTGGTTAGCCTGAGACTCGTGTCTAGTTCTGGATTGGAAAGTAGACCCCCGCTGGAATCATGTGACAGTAGAGGACACCTCTAAAAAATCACACTGTATAATTCTATTCTGCCTTGAGGTTTGAGAACTCAGCTAGAGTGAAGGTTGAGAATTGCCTAATTAGGGTGCAGAAACACCAAATAATTGGAAGAAACGAGACATCCATAACTGAGAAAAATAATAGAAGCAAAATGTTCTTCAAAGCCCAAGAGAACACAATCCAATGAGCAATGAAAATCAGTGAGGTTTACAAAAGAAAAAGAAAAGGGGGGGGTGTGCTACCATGGGAAACAAGTGAAGCGAAAATAGACCAATCATAAACTATATTCCCTCCTGCCCTTGAACCTGTTTCCAATAGACAAAGTCTGTTTCAACCACAAAACTGCCTGTACTAAACCCAAACTGCTAACTCCCCAGTTCCCTGACCCTCAGCCAAACCTCATCATTTCTCAGCCATCCAGGCCCACCAAATCTTTACCAGTTTTAAAGCAGGCCAAATTCATCTCCTTAATTTTTCAATGTAGGTATAATCATGTGTACATTCAAATAAAATGTAGTTCCCCAACAAATATGCACTGAGAAACCATCCAGTCCAGATACAGCATTAGACCTTGAAGTTTCAGAGAAAATAATGTGGTTTCTTCCCTAAACAGAGGTCAAGTGTAATGGGATAGAGAGACATAAACAAGGGTAGCTCTGTGAGGAGGGCCATGATAGAGGATTCCACGGGGCTCAAAGGAAGAGGCCCAGAATTTTGCCAAGAGAGGCCCCTCAAAGAGGAAGGTCAAGCGGGAATTTTCTAGATAGACAAAGATGAAGACCATCTCAGGCTCAAGGAATTGCATGTGCAAAAGCATCTGGCTTGAAAAAGCAGAGGCTTTGTGGGAAACTAAGGGAAAGCCATGGGGCTGGAAGGCCTCTACCATGTTTAAAGAGTTGAGACTTTATAATGGATGGATCAGAAAGTGTGATGATCTAATTTAGGGGGAAAAAAAGTATGAAGAATTAATTGAAATGGGTGAGACTAGAGCCAAGGGGACTAGTTTGAGCGGGTTTAGCCATCAGTAGACATGACTCAGGGTCACCCACGTTTCTTTTCCTTCCTGCACCCATGTGACAACTCTGCTTCTCAGCCACCTTGTGGTTGAAAGGAGAAGTCATGCATGTCACTTCTAGACTAAGGCATTTAAGAGCTTGCAGCACCTCCACACTTTCCTGGGCTACAGTAACCTTGGAGGGTTCCTGCTGAGAAAGTGCTGATTAAAAAAAAAAAAAAAAAAAAAAAACAAAGATAAAATTTTAGGAGGTGGGGAAATTCTGAGGAAAGCTCTCCAACCTCCCCTAGCATCAGCATCTACACAAATAAGAGATCAATTTTTGGACAGGGATATAGCTCAGTACATAGATCAAATTCCTAGCATGGTCAAGGCCCTGGGTGGGATCTCCTGCACCACACACACACACACAATAAAAATAAGGAAAAAAAACTTTTTGTGTGAACACATGAAGTAAAAGACTTCATTCTTACCACCAATGACCTTATTCATTGGAAGAAGTGGGGGGAAACACCAATAAGTCAATCGGAGGTTAATTCACACCAATACTCAGCGAAGAGTAAAGTTGGATGCAAAGAGTGTCACATGGAGAGTCATCTGGAAGGCTTCATGGAATAGGCAGCGTCAGTAAGAGCTTCAAAGAATGTCAAGTAGAACTTGAAGAGGTCATTGAGGTCATTAGGCAAGTGGTTGAAAGGGACGTCACAAATCCGCCTGCTTTAATTGGGAAATGCTTGACTTCTCCTGGTGCAGGAATCTATAAAAGGATGATGATAGCTCAAGTTCCATCTGATTGTTTTTCCAAGTGAGGAAGATCGAGCCTGGTTTGTTTTTTTAACAAACCATATTTTTAGTGGAGTCCATTATGAATCTTACATTTTTCAAGCTGTCTCAAAGCTTATTTTATGTTGACATATTTCAAAGCTTGCAAAATTCTTACTCAGGCTGAGATGGGGAGTTCAGAATGAAAGGAAAGTGCATAGACAAGAGCATTACTTCATAACCCATTTAAGAAGAGAGAGCTCAAGAGAGAAATGATTATGTGTGGAATCCCTCACATTATCATCCTGCTATTTTAAAACACTCCTGTTTATAGTAGGCCTGGCTTGGTGAGAATTTGCTGCAAACCAGGTGGCCACCTTCTGCTCAGTCCCCTCCTCAAAGCCTATTTCAAAACAAGTCACCCAGTCTGCCTGCTGCTGGGAGGATCCAGAGCCACAGGACACAGGGAGCCCTAAGGACCAATTCCTTTACTGCAGCATCCTGTTGCCTCAATTACTTCAGGGAAAAAATATATACACCTAAGCATGAGACTCAGCTCTTTTTTTAAATTTTTTATTCATATATTGTAAGCATACATCTTTGTTAGGTACAAATTGATAACGATATATGTGCTCACAATTCTCATTTGATCCCTTCCCCAAATTCCCACCCTGCTCCCTCACCCTCCCTCCTTCTCAAGTTCAGTTTAGTGAGTAACCTTGGTATACATTAGTGTGCCCCCCCCCCGTCCAACCCCTTCAATTAAATCAACTTCTTTGCTTTCTAGGGTCTCTCCTTTTTCATCTGGAGACCCTCTTATGCCCCATCTTCTCCCTAGCATGTGCATATTAGGGAGAACATATGCTTCTTTACTCTTTGTGACTGGCTAATCTCACTTAACATAATGTTTTCCAGTTCCTTCCATTTCCCTGCAAATAACATGATTTTGTTCTTCTTTATGGCTGAGTAAAATTCCATTGTGTACATATGCCATAGTTTTGTAATCCGTTCATCTGTCGATGGACATCTTGGCTGCTTCCATAGTTTGGCTATTGTGAATTGTGCAGCTATAAACATAGATACACATATGTCAGTCTGATAGTTTGGTTTCCATTCTTTTGGGTAGATACCCAGAAGTGGTATTGCTGGATCATATGGTAGGTTCATTCCCATACATCTGAGGATCCTCTATACTGTAAAATCACATCAAGAAAATTATACACCATGACCAAGTCAGGTTCATCCCAGGGATGCAAGGCTGGATCAAAATACGAAAAACAATCCATGTAATTCACCACATAAACAGAATTAAAGACAAAAATCACATGATTATCTCAATTGATGCTGAAAAAGCATTTGATAAGATCCAACATCCATTCATGCTAAGAGCACTTCAGAGAATCGGAATAGAAGGAACATACCTCAACATCATAAAAGCAATATACGATAAGCCCACGGCCAATATCATATTAAATGGAGAGAAAATGCAAGAGTTCCCACTAAAAACAGGAACAAGACAAGGATGTCCATTATCACCTCTTCTGTTCAAAATAGTACTTGAGACTCTAGCCAGAGCAATAAGGCAAGAGAAGGAAATCAAAGGGGTAAAAATAGGGAAAGAAGAACTAAAACTATTCCTTTTTGCAGACGACATGATATTATACTTAGAAGACCCAATAAACTCAACCAAAAAACTTATAGAACTGATCAACAAATTCAGCAAAATGTCTGGATACAAAATCAATCTTAAAAAATCAGAAGCTTTCCTGTATGCCAACCATAAATCCACTGAAAAGGAAATCCAGAAAGCAATTCCACTCACAATAGCACCCCAAAAAATAAAATACTTAGGGATAAACCTAACCAAGGAGGTAAAAGACCTCTATAAGGAAAATTACAAAAAGTTGAAGAAAGAAATCGATGAAGACCTTAGAAGATGGAAGGATCTACCATGCTCTTGAATAGGCAGAATAAATATCATCAAAATGGCCATCCTCCCAAAACTGATCTACAAATTCAATGCAATACCCATGAAACTACCAAGGGCGCTCCTCACAGACATAGAAAAATCAGTCCTTAAATTCATCTGGAAAAACAAAAAGCCCAGGATAGCCAAAGTAGTTCTTAGCAACAAGAACCATGCAGGAGGTATCACAATACCTGACTTCAAACTCTACTACAAAACCACAGTAATAAAAACAGACACACAGACCAATGGAGCAGAATAAAAGACTCAGAAACAGACTCACAGACTTACAGTCAACTGATTTTTGACAAAGGAGCCAAAAATATACACTGGAAAAAGGATAGCCTCTTTAACAAATGGTGTTGGCAAAACTGGTTAACCATATGCAGGAAAATGGAAATAAACCCCACTTTCTCACCCTGCACAAGAGTCAACTCAAGGTGGATCAAAGACCTGGAAGTTAGGCCAGAGACCTTGCACCT